>CAUYON010190003.1:0-92450 GCA_963573935.1 Arctocebus calabarensis
GCACATTAAGCGGAAGGGGACTATGGGGAATTTTTGAAACCCATGGGATGGTGGGGAGGTTCGGTTGAGGGTGACGTTATCTTAGGCCGTGGCTGGCCAGGCTCAAACCGGCCAATAGGCTTTATTGTGACCTTTTTAGGGAGGGCCAATGACCATACGGGCCAGGCTTTTCGGGGCGAGCTGCGGCGGGGAGGAGAAGGACTCCCGGCGCCTTTTTAGGTTAAAGAGCCTGATGGTCGCCAACACTACTGTTTGTTTTGCCCAAGGCAGGAACGCCCTACCTGGAGCAGGCCTGCCTGGGCCCTTGACCATTCGCTCCCCTTCCCTTCAGCACACAGTCTGATTTGAGGAGCATTCCTCCAGACCACTTCCCCATCACCTGCTTTGGTGAGATGCATTCTAGAATGACCACAGCCTATTCAGCCTGTCCCCTTTCATTCCCTATATCCTACAACCTTCTGAATACAGCCTCTGGAAGGGGTCTGTTCATGGGACTGATCACCCTTAGCTTTTCTTTGGAAACCGCTGCTTATGGACAAATTTTGGTTTCAGGACCTCTTTACATTCTTAAAACATGTTATTTGTTTTAACAGGTAATAGTTGTTCATTATTGTTCTTTGCAAATGAATTACTATTTTAAACTTTGCTTACTTTTAATTTCTAACGTGGTAAGTACTGATACATTTGACCCATATAAACTACAGATCTTTGGGATCCTAATTTTTTTTGGAATAATTTCTCACCAATCTATGTTTTTAAAAGAAAAATTTCAAAAGGGGGGTGGCATTTATCATAGGCTTTTTACAAATATCTTTAATATCTGGTTTACTAGATGATAGACTCATATATCTTCTTCACTGCCCAATGAGAAGGTTTCATGCAAAACCCAGTCCCAGCTCTCTGTCCCCACTGAGTTGAACCCAACATACTGAGCAGAGAGTATCCAGGCCACAAGGACAGTTGTGACACTCCCAGGTTGCAGTTCCCAAACCGGGCTGGAGTGCAAGACTCATTTGGGGGCCTTGTGAATACATGTTCTCATAAGGCCTGGAAGATTCTGATTGAGTGAGGCTGGGATAAAGCCTAGGATCTGAGCTTTCTAACATTCTGCAGGTGATACGGATGGTCAGACAAGTCATTCATTTAATCCAACTCCCTCTTTTTACAGAGAAGAAACTTCTAAAGCAGCGGTTCTCAACCTGTGGGTCATGACTCCTTTGTAACAATGAAAATACATCCTGCATATCAGATATTTACATTATGATTCATAACAGCAGCAAAATTACAGTTATGAAGTAGCAACAAAAATAATTTTATGGTTGGGGGTCACCACAACATGAGGAACTGTATTAAAGGGTCGTGGCATTAGGAGGCATTAGGAAGGTTGAGAACCACTGTACAGTAACCTGCAGTTCCCATTCTTCATGGTCACATGGTCCTAGAGCCACAGACCTCTTTCTCAGAGCTCCCTGATTTGAGGGAACACATTCTCTTCTTCCTGAGTCAAGTTTCCTGGTCTGGAAATCACTCTTTCAGCAGCCAGGGATGGCTTCATGAGAGGCTGCTGCTGGTGTCATCATCCCTAGACACCAGGCCAGTTCCCCCTCCCCACCCCTGTCTCTCTGCTCCTTCTGGCTGGTGCTTCGAGGCCTGGCTCTGAATGCTACAGAATCCTCTGTTCCTCCCTCTTCAGGGGTCCTCCCTGCCCCTTCCTGCACGGTACCCTCCCCAGGGGTAGTTTCTGGCCTTTTACCTCAGGATTGGCTTGAACGGCTTTAAAACCAGAGCTCCAGCTCCGGTGCCACTGAGCTCCTTCTTAGTTCATGCATTACTTTGGAGTAAGGTTTGGGGCTGCAATTTTTGGTTATGGGCTCTGAGGATCTGTTTCACAATCTTTCACAACTGAATCCATTCAAAATATGTTGGAAAATATCTGAGTCTTTGTGGAGTCAAAGCATTTCGGTAATACAGGAGGTGAATACTTGTCCTAAAACAAACTTCTTTTAGGAGATTTTCTAGGGTTCTTATTCTCCAGAAGGAATCCAGGAAAAAAAAAACAACACAGCTTTTCAGGGCTCTGCACACCTGGTATCGTTCTTGTCTGGGTATTACATGGCTGGCTCTGGCATACGGGTGTCTGCTCAGGTAAACTGGCAGTAAAGGTGAAACAGAAATGGTGGAGCAGAGGAGAACATGGGCAGCTCTCGGGGGCGCATTTCAGATCACTCCCGACAATGTGGTACTGGCCTCTGCTGCCTGCTCTGGCTGTGACCGTTCTACCTTCTTCAGGCTCACCCGCAGGCTGGAGTTCTGCTTGATGAACCCAAAACATAACACTCAGCACTTCACTAGAGCAAAAGGCAGATCGTCTGTGCGCTAACAGGCTGTCCTCAGGGAGGGGGGACCCATCAGTTGTGTTACGTGGGAGAGATGTAGGAACAGACCATTTCCCATGTAAATGGCTTCTGAAAAGCAATTTGCTAAGGATCTGTCAATGAAGGGGAAGTGTTAGTACCTCAGCTCTCTGATTTACAACAGCAGAGCCGCCCTCAGAGAGTCACAGATGGTCAGGATGGCAGGGGACTTAGGGGACAAGCATCTCATAGCCTCGTTTCCAGGCAAGGACACATAGGCCCTGAGATGTGAGGTGTCCGGCCAAGGACGCACAGCCAGGTCAGGAGCAGGGCCACGGCAGTGACTCAGGCCTTCGGACCCCAGCACTCCTGCCCTGTACCCGGGAGGTTTACTCCGTGGGGGTCCCAGGGAGGAGTCGTTTGTGTGGAGAGCAGAGAAGAGCGCATATTCTCACTGTGCGATGTGAGTACCTGGGGTCAGGGCGCCTGCTCTGGGCTGCCTCTCTGGTGGGTTCTTCAGCTAGCCCTACTCACGGTCTGTATGGGGTGCGGGGTGGAAGGCCCAGGCTCCGCACACTGGATTTGGGAGGGGAGGGAGGAGGAAGAGGAGGAAGAAAGGTGGCACCTGGTTCCTTCCTGCTCAGCATGGTGACTATCATTTCCTAGGAATGAGGGAGGGACACCAATTCAGCAGGAGACCTGTGGAGTTTCATACTCTCAAGCTAATGCCATGGTGCCCGGTGGGCAGGGTAAAGGCTTTCTGGCACTGGCCAGAGGGACGGGACCTCCCGGGTGCCCTTCCCTGCACTATGTGTTCTTAGATCAGGACTAGATTCCTCTGCAAGTTCAGAAAAGTAGCTTTAACCTTGATTTCTCTGAGATGCCTGTTTCTAACACAGAATCATTCAGGCAAACTGTTCCGGTAAAGCCAGCCTGACTAGTACACACAGGTATGGCCGTGCAGGAAAACAGCTGATCTGATTTGAGGGTAAACTTGGAATTAACTCTGCTGATACACGGCAAAGGGGAGGGTCCAGAAGCCCCAAAGCATGCTTCTTCCTAAGAGGTCCTCGTCAGCCAAGGGTCTGCCTGTCCCTACGCTGACCAGGAAACCCCATAGTGGGTTCCTCTCCTTGTGTCACCAGCCAGACTCGGACCCTACTCAGCCTGTTGCCAGCCCTTTTGGAAATTCCTCGTTGTTGACCGCTTGTTTTTTATGTTAGTCACTGTGAATCTTCCTTAGAAACTGGGGAAGATGTGGCTCTTATTCTTTCCTGGGTCCGGGGATGCTTTATAAGCTAATGAAATTGATAAATGAAGCATGGATATACAAATTTCCCCCCCCCCCCCAACAGGGTGGCCATAAAGTTCGTCTGTTTTAAATTGCACACAAACTTTATGGAGACTCTGTATAATAACTTCAAGGCACTTCTGATTCCCCTGAAGTCAGGCTTTACGAACTGTGTTCCAAGGGGCCCCAAAGCATTTCCCGAGTTCTCATTCCCGCAGGTGGCCTCACTCTCACTGTCCCAGCTTCTAACAGCAGCTGTGCCCACTCTGCAGTCTGAAGCCTCAAACTCAGAAATCTCTGAGGGACCCTTACAAGAAGAAAATGGGACTAAAGATTAGGGGGAAAAATCAGCATGATAACCAAATCAAGACCATGCCTCACTAGAACCTTGTCACAATGACATTTCCAGAACATGGGGTTAAAATTCTGGAATTGTACCTTGAGTTTGTCCTCTCCTTTCTGCAATTTGGCTATTTGAATCTGCTCTGCGTCTTTGGTGAAAGATCTCCCCACCCACGCAGATGCCAGGAGCCCTCCGCCCAGGAAATGTAGCCTCCGGTAATTCTCCAACGGCCCCTGGTTGGCTTGGGGGTGTGTGGGGGGCTCTCCCTTAGCTCGACCAGCCTCATCACTCTGGACTTGGGACCAGAGAAGGGCTGTGGATGGAGTAGGGAGGGCTTTAAGTTGCTGCCCCTCCCCAAGGCATGTCCCGACCTGATTCCAGGGTGCATTGCCCTCCTGGGCATGATGGCATGTGGGCCACAGGGGCAGTTTCCCAAACCTCTACTTTGAGAGCCATGTCCAGCAGAGAGGGGCAGGAGACCCTGCCAGGCATGGGGAGGCCATCTGTGAGTATGTTTCCTGCCCAGCTCTGCCCTTGCTCCTGAGCCTTCCAGGAGGCCAGGTGGCAGCTGCAGCCAGTGGCGAGCATTCCCTCCCGGGTGCTGGCTACAGCCAGCTGCCATGGGACTCCCGGCAGGGCTCTGCTGGGGCTCCGTTGACTCAACATCATCTGACCTGCCCTACAGGCCCTCCAGTGTCAGGTGCCAGTGAGACAGTGGGGAGGTTGGGATGGTGTCCAGGCTGCCACCTCTTCCCCCAGGCTGGCTTCTGTGGTGCTGTTCTCAGCTCTCAGCTGTCTCTACTCACACTGATAAAAGGGACAGTTAGCTGGGCTGGCTGTCTGCCTCTGGTGACTAATGGCTACAGTTCTCCAAGGATGAGGAGGAGGAGAGGAAGGAAGGTTGCAAATAAAAGAGATTAAGCATCTCACAGTGGAAACACCTATTGGCAGCATCCTTGCAAAGACATTCCAGAATCCCAGACCCACGATTTACTTCTGCCCCTAATAGCAGCAACAACCAAAATTCTGGAAGTTCAGGGCCATAATAAAAGATTATAGCATCATTTCCGAATTTTTTCTTATGTTTTTAATAGAGAAGAAACAGAGAAAGATGATCCCGGGGAACGGGATGGCCTTGCTGGGGAGCCTGGACTTCCCAATGTTTCTTGCGTCCAGGTCAGCTGCACAGTCACCACCTGTGGAGACCTGGTTCTCGGGGAGGGAGAACTCAGCCCTCTGCTTGCACGATTTCAGGATGGGAAGTCCCCCACTGCCCTCCAGATAGTTCACCTACGTGACAAATCCTCACAATGACCCTGTCTCCTCTCTCTGCACACTGTTCTCACCCAGAAGGGTTCACACCTGTTAGTCCTGGCCACCCTTCAGAAGGCCACCCAGATGCTGTCACTTGACACAAACAGGGCAGTTGTTAGGAAGGTGCTGTGAGACAGCACATACACCCTGTTCTCTTTGGTACCTATGTCACTGGGTTTCTAGAATGTGTGTGAAAAATGATATGTGAATGCAGTGCTGTGGAAAGTGTTTTTTTTCCTGTTTATCTTCCTTTTTTTTTTTTTTTTTAAGAGATAGTCTTATTTTGTCACCCTCGGTAGAGTGCCATGGTATCACAGCTCATAGCAACTTCTAGCTCTTGGGTTTAGGCGATTCTCTTGCCTCAGCCTCCCGAGTAGCTGGGACTACAGGCGCCCACCAGCTATTTTTTTGTTGCAGTTTGGCCGGGGCCAGGTTTGAACCCACCACCTTCGGTATATGGGGCCAGCGCCCTCCTCACTGAGCCACAGGCGCCGCCCCCGTTTGTCTTCTGATTCACTCCACAGCTTAGCATCTAATGTTAGCTCAGCTCATCTTCTGGAAGGCCTTCATTACTTCTGAAGGGAATCATTCCTCCTTTTTAAGCGCTTTTGCACATTCTGACACTGTAAAATTAGCGTATGCGCTGGTGGTTTCTTTATGTATCTTGTTTCCTCTGCAAAGCGCGAGCGGCATTGAGGCTATTTACTGCTGCACCTCCAGCCCAGCAAGGGGCCTGGGGTACGCTCAAGAAACCCTTACGGTGCTATGTGGGACACCTTTGGTCAATAAAGTGCTCAACAAGCATGGCCCACAGAAGAACAAGTGGATAAATTAGGGTCCATCAAAATTTAAAACTTAAGTTCTTCAGAGGACACTGTTAAGAAAATGAAACAAGAGGCCAGGAGAAACACACTGAGCCTGAGACACCTACAGGGATTTGTACCAGGAACCGACCTACTCCCCAACATCCTGAGGACATCGAAACCCAAAGACGGGTGTGGTATTTGCACAGAACCTGCACACTTCCTCACATACACTCATGCCATTTCTAGACTACCTATAATACCTAATGCAACATCAAGGCTATGTAAACAGCTGTTATACTGTCCTGCTTTTGATTTTTATTATTTTTTATTGTTTTATTTTGATTTATTCATTTTTGAGAATATTTTTGATCTGCAATTGGTTGAATCCAAGGATGCAGAAACCGCAGATACAGATGGCTGACTGTGTTTGAAAACACAGATGCAATGGAGGGCTTGCATCTAGAATATATAAAGAACTCTTGACACTCAGTAATAGGAAAACAAAACCTTTATAAAAAAGTGGACAGAAGATTTAGACAGATAATTCAGCAAAGAAGACATACAGATGACAAATAGGCACGAGAAAAAATGCTCATCATTGATCCCTAGGGACACACCAATTAAAACAATGATGAGATACCACTACACAGCTATTAGACTAGCTAAAAAAAACTGACAATACTAAGTGCTGGTGAGAATTTGGAACAACGGGAAGTCTCACACATCACTGGTGAAAATGCAAAATGGTATTGCTATTTTGGAAACTAGTCTGACAGTTTCTCACAGAGTTAAATATGCATTTACCACAGAACCTGGCAGTGCCACCCCTAGAAGATATGAAAATGTGTTCACAAAAAAACAGAATGCAAATGGTTTTAGTGGCTTTATTCACATTGCTCCAGATCGGAAACAACTCAAATGCTCTTCATGAGCTGAGTTAATCAACTGGCATGTCCGTACAGTAGAACGCTACTTAGTACTAAAAATTTGGAAAGAGCCGCTGATACATGCAACAACCTAGATGGATGCCAAGTGCATTTTGCTGAGAGAAAGAAGCCAGATGGACATGGGTGTGTGCTATATTTTTCCATTTATGTGACATTCTGGAGAAAGCAAAACTATAGGGGACAGAAAAACAAGATCAGTGTTTGCTGAGGATGAGGGGAGAAGTTGACTGTGAAGGGGTGTGCAGGAAGTTTTTAGGGTGATGAAATTCTTTTGTGTCTCGATGGTGGCAACGATACGACGGTTCCTGTTTGTCAAAACATGCAGAATTGCACACTTTTTTAAAAGGGTAAAGTTTTCTGCATGTAAATAACACCTCAATAATCCTGGTTTTTAAAAAAGTGCTCTAATGTGGCCGGGCGAGGTGGCTCACGCCTATAATCCTAGCACTCTGGGAGGCTGAGGCAGGGGGTGGGGGGGTGGGGGAAATTGCTTGAACTCACAAGTTGGAGACCAGCCTGAGCAAAAAAAGAGAGACTCTGTCTCTACTAAAAATAGAAAAAACCTGAGGCAAGAGGATCACTCGAGTCCAAGAGTTTGAGGTTGCTGTGAGCTATGACACCACAGCACTCTACCCAGGGTAACAGCTTGAAACTCTGTCTCAAAAAAAAAAGTACTCTAACATGAGTTGGGTGACAGTAGGGGAGGCCCTTGGAAAGAAGGACAGTCAGGGCCAGGGTTCTGATGCGGACGCCTAAGCCTTGCCTCAACCCTGGGGCCTAAGATCTGCTCAAATAAAAATAGCAGCTGGAAGCCCTCTCGCTCTGGCCCAAAGGTCACCTCCGGAAGGAGACAGAATGGAGCCACCGAGGGGGCCGAGGGGAAAGAGTCAGATCCCTGCTTGGGAAGCCGTTGGGGCAGAGCATTCAGGCCTGGGTCTGTCGCCCGGGCACCTTTCTCCCCCACGTCCCCCCAGGCCAGCTGTGCCCACACAGCCTGTACCCCCTGCCCCACTGTTGGGTAGGCAGGAGCGGGCAGGAGAGAGCTGAAAAGGTTAGGCTGGGAGCAGGGAGGAGACTGCAGCCCTGCCCTGTGAGGCCCTGGCCAGCGGCTCACCCAGCTTCACCTGTAGCACACGGCCGAGGGCAGGGGCCTCTGATACCTGTATGTCCTTGACGCACTGGCACCCACAACTTTGGACAGGCCAATGGGTCACTGTCTTCTCCTCAGGGGTCGCTGGCACAGATCCAGCACACAGAAAAGCCTAGAGTAGGCTGGACGCGTAGCACAGACAGCCTGAGCCAGCCACAAGGGTTACCCATACTGGGTTACAGAGTCAGCTGCTTGTCCCGCAGAGGCTTTTGCAGGAGTGGAAACACCTCCCATGTCCCACTTCCGGCCCCGCGGCCTCCCCTGGCAGTGCCCATGACAGGGTTCTGTGTCACAGCATCACCTGGAGAGCTTTATTTTAAAAAATTGTGGTGTCTTATTTGCTTTTTAAAGAAATTTGTATGCTGAGTAAACAAATACTTATGAATGCCTAAGCAATATTAGTAAAACTTTCTGGACCCTATGGACTGAATGTCCCCACTAAACTCAGATGTGAATCCTAAGCCCCGAGGTAATGGTATTAGGAGGCACGGCCTTTGAGCTGACCAGTCTTGAGGGTGGAGCTCTCGTAAATGGGACCAGTCCCCTTAGAAAAAGGGCCCTAGATGGCTCATACCTCTAATCCTAGCACTCTGGAGGCAAAGATGGGAGGACCACTTGAGCTGTGAGTTGGAGACCCCATCTCTACTAAAAACAGAAAAATTAGCTGGGTGTTCTGGTGGGCACCTGTAGTCACAGCTTCTTGCGAGGCTGAGAATCCCCTGAACCCAGGAATGAGGTTCCTTTGAACTAGGTTGATACCACGACACTCTCACCTGGGCGACAGAGCAAAACCCTGTCTCTAAAAAGAGGAGGGACCCTTGTTCCTCCCACCATGTGAGATGGATCCATCTACGAATCAGGAAAAAGCCTCTCACCAGACACTTAATCTGCCAGCACCCTGACCTTGGACTTTTCCAAGTGCATTTCTGCTGTTTGTAGGACACCCTGTCTATGGCATTTTGTGAGCAGCCTACATAGATTAAGGTACTGAATAAGTTAATTTGCTGATCAAAACCGTCTAGTCTCTTATAAAATTTAATTGTGCTAAAATGCACACAACACAAGACTGACCATCTGGACCACCTGTCGGTGTGCGGTGCAGTGCACAAGTCCTCCCCCCCTGGGCAGCCCTGGCTGCCACCCACCGTCACAGCTTCCTCCTCTGGCAAACCTGCAACTATACCCATCAAACAGTAACTCCCCATTGCCCTCCCCGCCCCCCACGACCGCCATTCTACTTCTTGTCTCTATGAATCTGATTGCTCTAAGAACTCACAAGGGGACTCAGACAGTATTTATCCTTTGGTGCCTGGGTCATTCCACCCCACATAATGTCCTCAGGGTTCGCCCAGGCATGTCGTAGCAGCTGTGAGACTCCCCTGACGTGGAATGTAATATTCCATTGTGTGTGCACACACACCACTGCACGCCTTCCAACCTTGCCTCCTGGCTTTGTTGTCGCTTTGCTGTGGCTTTGTTTCTCCTGAGACATTGCCAACCTGTCCCTTTTCAACTGCACATACAGCCGGCTTCCTCGCACCCCTCACACGGGACGCAAAGTGCCCAGAACAGGGAGAGGATGTCTGATGCACACGCCACTCCCACACGTCTCCCGGGGCTGCCCCAGTGCCTCTTGGTCAGAATCCATCTGGTAACCTGTGCCAGTGTCGGCTCCCTCCTTCGGGGTTGTGGTCACAGGACCAGGAATGGTCAGCAGGCCTGAGGCCGGAGGAGACCAGGGAGACGTCAGGCACTCCGGGCATCGCCGCCAAGTTTCCGAGGTGCTATCGGAGAAGCCCTGCCAAGGGTAATGTGACATTTACATGACACCTGGTGGGGCTGCCGTGGTGACATAACAGGAGAGAAGTGGGGGTGTGTCCCTGGGCACAGAGCCGGCAGCTCAGCAGAGTCCGATGACTCTGTGTTGTGTAAATTAAAGCAACAGTCACCTGTTCCTCCAAGTCATGGCTTAAACCTGCTCCTTCTGACATGGTCACAAAAGCACACAGTCTGTCACTTTGACCTTTGGTACTTTTCAACTTTCCTTCCAAAGAAAGCCATTTGGTAAAATATCTGTCCCCTTCGTGGAGAGGAAAAGGCAAAGCACCTTACTGTGAATTGTCCCAAGAGACTCCAGAGAGGAGGTGCTCGAAATGGAAGCAGGCCTTGGTGATAGCCACTCTGAATGGTCTCGGGGGCCTGTTGGGTGCCTGTGTTGTGCTGGACTCTGTGCCAGGGGCTGGGAATACGCTGGGAGGAGACACAGTCCCCGCCCTCATTGGACATGTTCGGTGGGGACGTCAACACCACGCTCCGGCTTCCTGTTAACGAGGACCACCCACTTACGCTCTGAGCCTCGATTTAACGGTCAGGAACGGATACATAAAATCTGAACTCTTGAGTGGGACTCTTTGTGCCTCCTCCTATCTCAGCAGAAACTGTAGGCTGGGGCTGGCCTTGTTCTTAGCCCAGGTGCAGCCGTCCTGGCCTGTGGACAGGTGAGAACTGCAGGCACCATGTGCTCCCACCTAGCAGCACAGCAAGGGCAGCCTGGCCCTCATCTGGGGGCAGTAAGCAGACCCCCCTGTGTATAGGAGACACCTGATCTTCAGGGATCTGAGGGGTGGGCCTGATGCCAGCATAGGGCCCAGTGCCACCTGTTGGAGGTGCCGATACACCCCTGCGGCCCCAGGCTCCGACTCACACGGTGCCTCCTCCCCACCCTGCAAGGCTGCCCGGGGCCCAGCCAGACTTTGTTCATCTCACGCCCACACCTCCTTCGCCTCCTCCTTTCTGCCCCTGTTCTTTAACATGCAGAGCATGGTGCTGACAAGCTCAGCCAGGGGCCTTCTCACTGGCACCATGCAGAACCAGTGCCTGTGCCCACTTTCATGGTCACCTGTGGCATCAGCAGTAACGCAATGCCACCACAGGACTTCATCACAGGTGTGGCGCAGTGACTGCTCTTGAGGCCTGGGGTGGATGAGAAAGTGGGGCTTTTAGGGGGCAGAGCTGGGCCCTCTCTGCAGGCCCAGGCCTGCCAGCATCACTCAGCCAAAGGACGTTGTCATCCTCCTTTGACTCAGATCAAGGACCTCTTTTCCTTGCCTAAATATCTCACAGCTAGGAAGACAACATCCCTGGTTATGGAAGGTTTCACCTTCCACCCATCATCATCAAACTTTCAAAACACAGGGCCCTGGCTTTAAAAACCCAGTGTGAAAAGCAGGTCTCAGCTGCAGGTGACCTCTCCTGTCCTTCCAAGTTGGGGAAAAACAGGCACATGTGAAGAGGAGTCTGGAGAAGGGACAGCTGAGGAGACAGTAGTGGAGAAGGAGGTCTGGCTCCAGCCTCAGGTGGCCAGCATCCTCCGCGTGGAAGGCCCCCAGCCCCACCTGAGCGGCCTGCCTGTCCCGCAGTGCAGTGATTCTCAGGAACATCCAGCTGACACTTCACAGAATTCCTTGGGAGGCTAAACTCTGGCTGTCCACACTCGTCACCTGCTTATTACGGTATATTTATTAGCTTTTTGCCCTCCCCAGCCTACATTCCTGCCCTTCACCTGTGCTTCCTGGGACCATATCTCAAACACTCCATCCTTTGTCCCCACATGTGCTTTTGAGGGACTCCATGTTAGGGGCAAAGAGTCTGGGTGCAATTAATACTTGCATCCAGCCCTTGCAGACCTGTCTAGAAGCCCAGGACATGGCCCTGAGGCCCCCTCTGAGGCACCCAGGGGTGCAGGCTAGATCCCTGAGAAAAGGCACTTGCCAGAAGGCCCTATAATCAGGTCACATCGCACCAGCATGTGAGTGGCTGACCAGCTCAAACGCTCATCTGAATCTTAGCCAGAGAGTGTGGGAAATAAATGCAAGTTGGCAGAGCTTTCCAAAAACTCTAGTTTTCCCTGACTGCCCTGATGTTTGAGGCCACCCTTTGTCCTCCAATCCCTACCCCTGCCCCTGCCCCAAAGTGTATCTCTTTGGCCCCTGTGGCGTTAGCCACAGAAGCCTACCTTTAGTAGGGGACCCTTGAGAAACCAAATGTGCTCATCGCATTGCAGTTACTACTGTGATATTTCTGAAATCCCCACGAAGGTTGCCTTCCTCCCTGAGCTGCCTATTGGCTGAGTCCCAGCAGATCTTGGGGAGAAGCCGATGGCTGGCTGGACACCCATGTGGTTCTGCCCAGTTCCGCCTCAGGGCCCCCACCCCACAAAGAGCAGCTGCGGTTCCCAGGGGCCAGCGAGCCTCAGGCCCACTGCAGTCAATGGGGCAGCCCCAGCACTCTGCTGTGGAGGTTCCTCCTTCCTGTCGGGATGTTTACTTTTTAGATAAAAAATAGCAAAGGGCTATTTCATACTATTTTTGCCTTGAAATAAATCACTTAATAATCAATGGGGTGACGAGTATTTCCTGGGCACCTACTATGAGGGGTGTACGGCAAGGGGGGGGTCCAGGCAACCTGGTAAGACAACTGAGGGGAGAGAGAAATGTATGAGCCCCAAAAGATACAACTTGAGGGAGCATACGAGGAAGCTGCCTCTTTGGAAAAAGAAAAGACGCCCATAAATACATGAAAGCCGAGTAAGCCAAGGAGCCAGAGTCCAGCGAAGGGCTCAGGCCTGCAGGGGGGCAGCTGGTGGTTCTCAGAAGAGGCTATTCTTTGAGAAATTTGGGGATGGAGATAAGCTGGGGACAGAGAGGAGCAAGAAGGTGGCAGAGGGAACAGTGGCTCTCTCCAGAGGCTGCCACGCATCCGTGTCCCCAAAGCGCCCGATAGGAGGCGCCCACACCTGCTGATACTCTGCTGCATGTAAGAGTAATGACATCACCTCCCTGAAATCTCGCAGGGCAGCTCTTGGCAATGTGGCTTTTGTTTTATTATTTAACAGGAAACAGGTCATTGAATAAGTCATTGTAAAATGGTGTTTTCTTCTTCCACTGGGGGAATATGAGGTGGCTTTTAGCTCTCCCTCTCTAGCACCCAAATATTTTAAGTTGGGATGAATGGAACAGAAGCGCTTTGTAGCTGGGCTCTGTGCTGGGAACAGGGACCGTGAACACATGGAGTCCCAGCCCCTGGGGAGTTTGAGGTTGCAGACTCTGGCTCCTTGGACCAGAGTGGACCAGGAGTCTGGGTGTCACGCAGCTTAATCGGCCACACAGACCCCTTGGGCCCACCCCAGTCCTGCGGGACCTGAACCTGCCTTTAACGAGACCCTCTGGTGGCTAATGGTGACAAATGTAGCCCTACGCCAGGGGTTCCGAATTTTAGCAAGAATCAGGGCTATTGGCAGTTTGTTATACCCCAGTATCCAGCCTCACCCCTCGAGATTCAGATTTGCTAGTTGGGGTGAAGGTCCACAAACCGGCTTTCATAATAAGTTGCCAGGTGTGGCCAAGGCTTCTGGTCTCAGACCCACATTCTGCGAGCCACCTGCTCTAGGAAATCATCTGGGTTCTAGGTGAAGAATGGGACTGTCGGGGCCACACAGAGAGGGGGAAGTCTGGTGGCAGTTTTGAGGTTCCCCTTTGTGGCCAGGCCACAGTTCCCTTACCTTCCTGCACTCAGGGAGTGTCTGGCCTTGCCAGGCCCAGAAAATCCTTGGTGCCTGTCCTGCCCATTCAGAGACCAAAAGTCTACATATCGGCAAGGATGCCACAGGGCGCCCTGGGGGTTAACAGGCAGGCAAGACCACAGAGAATTACAGCAGCCTTAATGTGCCAACTGAGTCAGCAACTAGCTTCATGCAAAGCACTTAGAGTCAGCTCCACCCAGCACTCAGCAGATGCCCTGGGAGAAGCCTCATTGTACCTGACATAGCCTAAGTCATAGGCCAAGGTGGCTCTGAACGTAACTGCTAAGTCAGCCAAATTCTCTATCCACAATTTACAGCTGTGCTGTCCAAATGGCGTTCTCTGGCTGCATGTGGCTATTTATATTTAAAATTAAAAGTGCTGTTCATTATGTCCCCATTATGAGTTGAATTTTGTCTTTCATCAAAAAGATACACTGATATCTTCACTCCTGGTACCTCTTAGACCTTATTAGAAACAACATCATCACAGATGGAATTTCGTTAAGAAAAGGTCATATTCATTTGGGGTGGGCCTTAATCTGTCAGCTGGTTCCCCTATAAGATGAGGGAAATCTGGTCACAGACTGCAGGGGAGGCTCCATGTGAAGAAGGAGGCAGAGATCAGAGTGGTCCATGTCGAGGGGGAGACCCAGGATTGCCCAGAACTACCGGAAGCCCGGGGACAGCCCTGGGGTGGATTCTCCCTCAGAGCTCACAGCAGGAACCAACCTTTGACACTTCAATCTCAGACCTGTGGCCTCCAGGACTTTGAGGGAAGGAATTTACGTTGTTTTAAGTCACCCCAGGACCTAATAAGCTGCACTGTCTGTATTTCTGGCGCTCAATAGTTACACGTGGCCAGCGGCTACCACAGCAGACAGCATAGATATGGCCGCTCCCACCTTTGCAGAAAGTTCAGCCGGACAATGTTGCTTTCTAGCACACTTTACAGGAAGTAAAGGGTAACAGTTTGCTTTTCAGGAAAAGTTGTTGGCTTGGCACCACTCCATCTTCATGTCTCTCATGTCAGCCCCTTCAGAAAAGAGATGGGACCCTCATTGTCAAAGGGAGATCAAACGGCATGTGTGGCCTCTTCTCCCTGTGACATTTAGGCTTTCATCAGTGTTGACAGCAGGTGGGCTGGGTGCAGGCCTCCGCTGAACCTGAGAACCCGCCCACCGAATGAACCTGCTCGGGTGTCGCCGGGTCCAGCCCCACCTGCTTATCACTGTTACTCTTGGTGCAGCTGTCAGGGAGCCCTCCAGGGCACTGCCGTGTCACTCTGAGCACAGACAAATGCAACGGTGACGTTTCACCCACACCCGTTAATAATTTACTCCTGAGGCTGGTATAGTCCCAGTTACGATACTTTGAGGAGAAAGCACCACATCAAATTATTGGATAATAACTCCTCAGTACGAATTTGTTACTGAGGTACAGGCCAGGGAAGGAACAGCCCCTTCGGATAGCAAAGTCTGGGCTGGGGGAGGGGCGAGGGCAAGAAGCAGGAGGACAGAACCCACAGGTCTCCTGGGGAGGGCCCAAGTTCAGGACCACGGCCCTAATACCAAGAACCAGAACCGAGTAAAGTGAATACTGAGCCGCCAGAGGCACGATTCTGCCAGCCTCTTCCTCATCCTCACCACTCCCAGGCCCCACATCCCTCTTAAGCCAAACTCCCTGGTGCTCGGCTCCCTGACCTGCCACCCAGAGAGGAAAGGGCACGGATGGCGGGAGGACTTCCCGTGTCTCACAGCACCTGCCACTGAAGTGCGTCATCTTTCTTCAATGCCAGCATACATTCCACTCAACTTACTCCTCAGGGGGTGCTCGAGACAAAGAAGGGAAAAGGGAGAGCGGAGCCTCTGCCCCCCACGAACACGGCCCTGCAGCGACTGCGGCTGCTCTGAGCATGAACGTCTTGTTTCAAAACTCCTCTGGCTGCTTCTTGGTGTGTTTTCAGCTTATTTTACCAGTGGGCAAATAACCTGTGTCTTCCGCCGGACAGCAGCGGGGGCCGAGGCACGATGGCTCCTCAGGCCCTCGGTCGTGCCGCGGGGGACTTCAACTCAGAGAACTTTCTCCCATATCATCTTGCCGCTTGTGTTTCGAAAAGCGTTTCATCTGAGGCATAATACAGAAAAGGGCAACGTCAAGAGCATACGACTCAATAAATTTGCACACGGTGGGCCCTTCTGTGTACCCAGCACTCAAATAAGAAAAAGGACATCACTGTCCCACCCGTGCCTCAAGTAGGCACCCTGAGCATTCCATAAGACCTGCGAGGTTGCCCGTTTCAGTGTTTCAGACACGTGGAACCGTGCTGCCTGTATTCTCCTGTCGGGGAGAGGCTGTGACGTCCCTTCCACAAAGGCACCACGCTGTGGGCGTCGTCCCTACTGTTGATGGGCATCGGGGTAGTTGCCACTGTGGGGCTATTGTGAATGATGCTATATGAACATTCTGTACCTTGTTCACCAAAACTGCTGCCTGCTTTTTATCTGATGCATTTATTCACCACAAAAGACACCACAGCAAAAGGAGGAGAGAGGAGGAGCCTGACTTTGAGCCTCTCAGGAGTTCTCCTGTGTGCCAGCCTCCGCCTCTCGGGGACACACAGCATCTGGGGGTAGGCGGCTGGGACTCTGCACCTTGGGGCTGCTGAACCTGGGACGGAGCCCGCGATCACTGCTCTGAGTGGGGCTAGTAAGCACTGGTTGAACCCAAGTGCAACCAATCCCAAAGTCTACCATTTAGTGCCTGTCCCCAGAATGTCTCAGCCTTCTTATCCCCAGTGGCTCTGGTAATAGGAGACAAAAAGCCCTAAGCTGAGTGAGGTTTTTCTCCAGCTATCAGATACTATCTGCTGTAGGTGACACCACTGAAATTGCCAGCCAGGTGCTGAGCACATTTTTGAAGATTAGCAGGCTGATGAGAATTTTTCCACGTCTTGATAAGATGTAAATGTAATAGGGTAATACTTTCAGCTGCAACGTTCATGACAGAGCTGCTTTGGAAACCCTCTGGCTCAGAGCTGGCGGGGAAGGTCAGTTTCCTTTCACTGCTACTGGTAAGAGAAAAGCCCACTTCCTTCTGAGCAACACCAAGAGAACAGGGAATTATGGTATTTGTTCCCTTTTCTCCAGCATGTTGTAAAACATGTTGTAAGTTAATCCTCTCGGGAAGTCTGGCCGGAGCGCATTAAGCCCCAAACAGGATTACTGGAGGCTGCGTGCACAGCTGGCATCTGTCTGAAAACATCTGTCCATCACATAAACCGGGCTTGGGGACAGCTGACTGTGACAGCCACTCCTCGGGGAGGGCTGTGTCTGCCTTCCTTCTTGTCCCATACTGGGGCTGAGAACAAGATGGCTACGTAATGAGATGATATATGAGTGGGTGCATACAAGATTGTTTGGGGGCTTCTTCACATCATGTCATCACAGGGTGGCGGGATGTGTATTGTCCGGGAGGGACAGGGAAAGCTGTAAACCCCACACTCTGTCTGGAACCCTGACTTTTGGGAGCCATATGTCCCTGTCAGGCCAGCTCCTGATTTGCTTTCTTATTTTGGGGGACACAGGATGTGGCTGTCTGGCCATGTGAATGGCTGAGGGCAGCCATATGGGGACACTGGGACATTTCAGACAGAAACAGATGTGAGTGCTATGTGCAATCAGTTTTCACAGGGCCCAGAAAGATAGCAATTCTATTTGTCTAAGATCAGCTTGCGGAGGTCTTCCCACAACCAATGTCTGAGGTTGGAATTAATTTCTCTCTCCCTGCTTACATGTCTAGGCTACAGGGTCCCCACCCAGGAGCAAGAGCCTCAACTTCTTTCCTGAAATCACCCTTTATAAGTTGGTGTTCCCTAATAAAAGTCTCATGGACAGGCCAAACCTCATAGTGGCCCACCAAGGCCAATGCCATCTCATTTGCTGCCTTTTACTTGAAGTGCCTACACACATTCGTGATTTCACCCCTCCAACTCCCAAGTTCAGTGTTACAGCCCCTTCAACTCCCAAGTTCAGTGTTACTGAGGGCTGAATGTCAAGCCCAGATCCCAGATCGTTTCAGTCCTGCTTATCAAGGCAAAGCAAAAGATGCAAGGAAACTGTTGTTGCTGTAAAGCAGGCCAGAAACAGGTGGCTCCTTCTCTGAGTGAAAGGTCGGGTCCCAGAGACCAACAGCTCCTGTGTGGCTCTGTGTGGCTCAGCAAGGCAGTGCCTCTTCGCAGGGAAAACCATATGACATGCTCCAGGCCATACCCCTGGTAGGGGCCAGTGCTCTGGCCAACCCCTGAAGACTGGCTCTAGAATTCAGGCTCCTAATGCTGTCCCCTCCTGCCTCTGTGTATGGTAACACCAAAGCAGAAATGAAACTTTGCTTGTAGGGGTAATGACCAGCGAGAAACCCAGGTGCAAGAGGTCGGACTCCCACCTTGCTCTGCCCTTGATCAGTCAGATTCTCATGGTGTCCAACCTCACTGGTCTCTCCCCAGACCATGAAACAAGGGTCCTCAAGGGTCAGAGCATCTCCTCACAAGGGACAGTGACTTGCCTTGAAGAGTAAGTCCCAGGAAGACACCAAGCTCTCCCACTAATGGGATCACAGGAGGCCAGAGTGAGAGCTGCAACCACCCTGACCTGCTTCCTGCTTGGAGAAGGCACATACTTGAAATGCAAATTAAGGTTTTTATAGAATTTCAGGCTTAAATCCTCTGACAGTCTTCCACGGATTCGTATTAAAGGAAAGCTGCAAGCCCATTTTGGCTGTCTCCCAGCCCAGGTACGAGTTGCAACAGTAACGGCAGCCTAAGCAAATGATGGGGACCGGCTGCCTCCAGACCGTGTTCCGGCAATTGCTTCTGCTTCTCAAACCTGGCCCTGAGGCCACTGTGGTTCCCTGGGCATCTTGGCTCAGTCAGAGCCTGCTGGCCTGGCCAGGGAATGGTGGGAACAGGGCTTCTCAAAGGCGTATTCCTCTCTGCCTGGCTCAGCCTCAGAGGTTCGGTTCCACCTTTGGTCACATAGAGCAGCGGTCCCCAACTTTTTTGGCACCAGGGACTGGTTTCATGGAAAATAATTTTCCATGGACTGGTGGTGGGGAGGATGGTTTGGGGATGATTCAAGCACATTGCATTTATTGTGCACTTTATTTCTATTATTATTACTTTGTAATATATTATGAAATAATTGTACAATTCACCATAATGCAGAGGCAGCTTAATTGTCACTGGACACTCACTGATAGGGTTTTGATGTGAGTATGCAGCCAATTGCTTTATTATCGTCTCTGTGCAGTCAAATCTCTCACTGATGATTATCTGTATTTGCAGCCACTCCCCAGCACTAGCATCGCCCCCTCAGCTCCACCTCAGATCATCAGGCATTAGAATCTCATAAGGAGCCACAGCCTAGATCCCAAACATAGGGTTTAAACTCCTGTGAGACTCCGATGCTGCCGATCTGGGAGGAGACGGAGTTCAGGCCGTGACGTGAGTGGTGGGGAGAGGCTGTAAATACAGAGGAAGCTTCCCTCACTCACCTTCAGCACATCCCCCACTGTGCAGCTGGGTTCCTAGCGGGCCACAGACCAGTACCAGTCCACACCCGGGGGTTGGGGACCGCAGACATAGAGGACACCTTCCCCCTCTGTAGCATCCTGGGCAGCCCTCAGGCATCCTCTGCACTCAGAAGGAAAAACTCAACAGAGGGACCAAAGTCACCCGCACACAGAACAGGTGATCAGAGGACAAGTCAGGGCACCCGGACAGCACCTGTCATGTTGCTAGACCAAGTCCTGCTCTCTCACACTCTTTCCAAACTTGAGGTGCCACTGTCCAGGACGGATAGCAGCTCGCCAGCAGGACAACTAAAGGCAGTGCCCAAATGGGCTGGTGACCCCTAACCAGGCCAGCCCTTGCTCTCCCAGCATGCAGCCATGGAGCAGTGCAGCTAAGGTGCTGACGCAGGTCCCCGGGACGGAGACGTGTTGTTGCTCTATGTGACCACTCAGCGGCGATCCTGCATTTCAGCTTCCCAGGGCTCTCCAAGCCCAGAAGCTGGAGCTGCTGAGTCTGGGGGAAATGAGGCAAAGGCCTGCTCCTGGCACCAGTCATCAGCTCTCCCTTTGCGGGAGGTGCTCAATAAAGCACCTCAGCTCTCTAAGCAAAGTGTAGCCACCTCATGCCACCATCTCATCCCGGACACTCTGTGCCCTGAAAGGCACCCTAGGGAGTCCTGGGCCCTCAAAGTGTCCTCACCCCAACACTTAGTGGCAAACGAAGGACACACAAAAGGATTGAGGGCCTGACCAAGACCCGAGTTAAACTGGCTGGCCAAGGAGCTAGGGCCGGTCAGTGGGGCTGAGAATGGGCCTTGGGGCCTGTGGGGTGCCTGGCTGCCCCATGGACACTGGGCCAATAAAAGCCCAGGCCAAAGCCTGCACTGGCCTAAAGGTAGGAAAGCTCAAGGGCGAACAGTGTCAGTGTTTAGCCAAAAACAGTTCATCCCAAGCCCAGAGGGGCAGGGGAGGGCACAGAGGGAAACGGTGCCGAGCCCCCCACTCCTGAAAGGCCCTCAACGTGACATCACGTGCGTCTGTGGAAGTGAGCACAGAGGAGGTGAAGTGACCCGCCCAGGGTCATGTGCCCAGCGGCTCCGAGCCCAGGACTGCCTTGGCTCCAGCCCTCAGACCGATTCTCACCTCAGACGCTCCCTGGAGCCAGCTGGTAAATATTGCGAAGGAAAAGCAGGATGAGTAGTATTAGCTTTTTCTTTCTCTTTTCTTTTCACTGGACTCAGAGAGCCCTGACTGATGAACTTGGAGTTCTAGTAATCACTGGCATCAGGGCTGCCCTCAGCAAAACTGGTGAGGTTTGTGTCCCTCTCGGTCCTACACTAGCCTGAGACCTTCCTGCCACTGAAGAGAGTGGAAAAAAGGAGAATAACCATGTAAAGGTGTCTAATCCCTTCTGGGGAGTGTAAACACTGCTGCAGTCCCACAGCCTTCTCCTCCCAGCAAAAGGGCACGCCTGTCACCACAGACGTGAAGATGCTGAGTCGGACGGGCCCCCGCGGATTCTGGTCAGAGAGGGCTCACGATGCTCTGATGCATCCTCTACTGCGCCAGCCGCGCCCGGAACCGCCAGCGAGACCACATGGCCGGTACTGACCGTGTTTCCCCTTGCTATGGCCGGGTCATACGGGCAATGCTGGACGTGACCAGAAGTAGGATGAGAAAATGTCCTGTGTGTTGTATAGGGAACTTGAGTACAGCAGTCACTGTGCGCGTCCTCTGTGAAGCAGGCAGCTGTTAAGGGTGGTGTGAGGCCACAGTGGGACGTGGCCGCCCAGTCAGCACAGGCTTGGTGATACCACGAGGCAGGGCTCAGAGGAGCCATGACACGGGGCTCAGCGCCCATGCTCCCTCATCTCTGGGAGCAGCGTCTCTCAAGATGGCCAGAATACGAGTAGGTGGAAACCACATGCTGTGTGACACTGAGTGGTGTGCTTGACATTCAGTCACACTGTGACATTGAGTATACTGTGTGACAGTGATACGTGTGACACTGTGACACTAAGTGATGTGTGACAATGACTGACACGAGTGCTACATTTGGGTAACATGGTGTGGCATCAAGGACATTATGTGATATTGAATGACATATGTGATGTATTGAGTGATGTGTGACATTAAGTGGTGTGTGACATTGTGTGACACTGTGTGACACTGAGTGATGTGTGTTTCATTGTATGACACTGAGGACATTGTGTGGTATGAATGACATGTGACATTAAATGGTGTGTGACATTGGAACACTGAATGACATGTGCCATTGCGTGACACTGAGTGACTGTGTAACACTGAATGCCTGGGGACACGATGGCCACTTGACATTCTGGAAGGATTTTCAGGAGGAAAAGCATTTACAGCAGTCCCCAAAGAGCCACGGAGTCTGGCAGGGTGAGCCGAGACCAGACAGCAGAAGCTGAGGGCGTTTCAGAGCCATTTCCCTGGTGGAGCAGCCGGCAAGGAACCACGGACGAGCGGCCTTTTGGTGCCCTGAGCTCAGGCTCAGCTCTGCCAAGTGGAGAGAAGACAAAGGCCGCTGGATATGCCAGAGGCACTTACGCCTCGAGATCTGAACAGGACTCTCAGTGCCGGACCTTCTACCGCCTCTATCTCAGCAGGCGGCTCCCCTGCCCACTGGCTGCCCGGGCCTGGTGCTCACACCTGCTCTGAGCTACTGGGCGATGTTCCTCCCCAGCTCTGCTCCCCTCTGCACTGCTGCCTCTGTCGTCTATGCTCTCCCCAGAAGCTCCATGGGCCTTCAGAGGAAGCGACAAGCCCATCACCTCTCTGCTCTAAATATGCAATGGCCCATCACAATTCAAAGAAAACTCAAGGTCCTGGGGGCCACCGACCTTAAGGAGCTGGCCCTAGTCCCTTCCTACCATGACAGTCATTCTTCCACCTCGGGCCTTCACACATGCTGCTCTCTCTTCCCCGCTCCCCCCACCTGCTCCCTGCTCTGTGTCTCTCTTCCAGGGTGCAGCTCTCAAAGTGGGGCCTCCTAACTCAGCCATCTTAGAGGGCACCCCTAGCCTACCCTCACGCGCCGTGTACTTATTCTGCTTCACTTTCCTTTGTTCAGCCTGCCGCTACCCAACCTATAACACAAATGCACATATAACGATATCTGATATGCTCTGCCTGCGCCTCAGGCCAGGGACTCGCTTTACCTGTGTGCCAGCAAAGCCTACACTAGTACCTGGCATAGAGTTCTGAGAGCACTAGGCACAGAGCATTACCTGTAGTAAGCAGAGAGAGCCACGGGCTTTATCGAGTATCAACAGTGCCAGGGAGGGAGTACCAACCGTGCTAGGTATAGAGTACTAACAGTGCTGTACTAACCATACTAGGCTCAGTAGTGATAGTAACAGGCATAACGGAACCAGTGATAGCAATAGTAATAATAGTGCTCGGAGTAATTATTGGGCCCTTGAGTATATGCATCCCAGAAAATATTCAACGCGTTAATATTCAAATAGCTTAAAAATATATTTAACACTTTAAATTTATTACTTCGTTTAATCCTCATAAGTCTAAGAAGTAGGCAATATACTGTCCATTTTATAGATGACGAGACTGAAGCACAGGAAGGTTTAAGCCACCTGTAGATATTTAATAAATATTTTTGGATGAATAAGTGAAGGAGTCCCCCTCACTACCCGTTAGGGTCACTGTGGGAAGGCGAGTGCACGGGGTACAGTTTCTCCGGCGCTGCCAGCCTGTCCCTCTCAGCCTTTAGAGCCCAAGGGTTCTATTCTACAATCTAGAAATCTCCAGACCTGGGGACTTTTCACCGACACAAGCTAGTAATGACCCGAGGGATGTAGGGACACTGGATTAGTGTTGGTGGTCTGCCACTGGTTGGGTTTGGCACAGCCTCCCAGGTGACAAAGCAGTTGTGCACTTCCGGTGTCAGGGTGTGGCTGCCCAGAGGCAGCCAGACGAGCGTCAGGTGCCAGCGGGAACTCCAGGCCCATCTCTGCAGCGTGCCTGTCATGTGGTGTCACAATCCACTGCTCCACGTGGCCCCTCCCCTCCCCTGCCCTTCCGTCATCTCCACTGCTGCTGACCCTGCGGGAGCCATGGGGTGTGTGGATAGTGGAGGGGCTCAGGTGCTTGAGGCCATCTGAGAATCAGACCAGGTGGCCACCACGGGCTCTTGCTGCATCACTCCCTGGAACCAACCCTACTCTCAGGTCCCAAATGGCTACAAATGGTCATCATGGGGACAGCACTGCAAGATTCCTGGCTATGGCCCACTGGGAGAGACACAGTCACCGGAACTGCTCCTGCTGGCTCGCATGAGCTGACACCACCCAGGACCACCACAGGCTGGGGATGGGCAGTGCCCACTGGCCTGACCTAGGGGCTGCACACTCCGGAGGGGCCCAGTCAGATTTAGGCTCCAGCTACCAAAAAGGGAGCAGATAGGAGAGACAGAGCCTGGTGTGGCCACACCCACTCTCAATGCCCCAGGCGGGGCTGGGGAATGTGAAAGGTATAATAATTCTCTCCTACCTCCATCTACACATGCTAGGCCTTTCTCAGGAGACCTTCAGAGGTCTGGAGGAGACTGCACTCGGCTTGGTGCTTCCGAGGAGAAAAACGCTCTGGCCATGCAAATCTGTCCCACCGGCATCTGCATTTCCCACTACTCATTTGGATGCAGGATTTTTTCAGCAATTTCCCAGCATCTGAAGCAAATTGTTTTCATGGCGCATCGCTGTGTGCTTGGAAAAAGAGGCCAGGCCAAGAGGAGGGGGGGTCGTGTGCGGGTTTGGGGTGTTGTCTCTGTTCCCCCACAAACACCCAGAAAGCCTCTGCTTTCTGACTTCTGCTTACGTCGTCGCTGTCCTATGGGGGCAGAGAGCCTAAGGATGCGGAGTGAGAAGGGCAGCAAGCCCAGAAGGGCAAGGGGTCAGGAAGAAGGAATTCCAAGGCTGACATCTCGGAAACTGGATATGCTAGTTTGCAAACCTAAATCATTAAACTGTCTTCTGGGAACGGCAGGAATTGTGGTTTATTTTCTTTTGCTCTGATCTGCTCCCTACCCCAAAGGCAGACTCTCCTCTTTAATTCTGATGTCGTAGGACGCATCCCTGACTTGAAAGCCAGGCTGTGAATCAGTAGTTTTTAAAAGGATATGGTGCCAGGTCTCTTACATGTATGTAATACAGTATTTTGATTGCCTTTGTCTTTTTTTTTTTTAAGACAGAGTCTCTCTCTTTTGTCCCAGGCTAGAATGCAGAGGCGTGATCACAACTCATGGCAACCTCAAACTCCTAGGCTTAAGCGATCCTCCTGTCTCAGCCTCCCAAGTAGCTGGAACTACAGGCATATGCCCCCATGCCCAACTAATCTTTTCTATTTTTAATAGAGGTGCAGTCTCAATATGTTGCTTGGACTGATCTCCAGCTCCTGAGCTCAAACAATCCTCCCTCCTCTGCCTCCCAGAGAGCTCCCCCCACCACTCAACTTCATTTTTACTTTTTTTAGTATGGAAAAATTTAAATACATATAAGAGTAGACAGAATAGAATCATGAACTCTGTATTTCCATTAATTGTTGTTTTTGCAACAACTATTAACCCATGGAGACAGTGTTTTATCATAGCTATTACAACACCTGCATCAAGATCACTCAGAAGTCTGATTAAAAATGCAAATCCCTGAACCCCACCCTAGACCAAGTCTATCACAAATTGGGGGTTTGAGTCAAAGAATCTGCACTGTTCCCCTGCACTCTCCCAAAGTCTTCTCATGGATAGTAAGGTGCGGCCCTTGCTGGTGGGGAGCTAAGCCAGTGTGTCCATCAGAATGTGAACATCACAGGGTCGTCACGAGGAATGGACAAGATAATCAGAAGAGTGCCTGGCGAGCAGCCGATGCTCACTAAACATCCGATGCTGCTCCTCATCTGCTCAGCTCACGTGTGGTTTCTAAGCCCAGAGGGAAATGTACAGCAAGATGGCAGACCCTTCGAGGGGGCCTTTCTTCTAATCCATCTCAGTGGTCAGGCAGTGCGTCCCTTATTCCTATTTAGAACCACTGACCGACAGAGCAAAAAAAGTATTATTCCAGGGGACGATATGAATAAAAAGCTAGCTTTTAATTAGGGAAAGCAAAATAAATTCTTAAATATCAACTTCTAAAATTAAGAATAAGCAATGTTAAATTCTACTCAGTTAAAAGCAAATCTTTTAAAAATTCAAATTGGAGCTGTGATCAAGAAAGGGAGAAAGAGTAGGGAGAAAAAGGATAGAGTGGTGGAAGGGGGTGGTGCTGAAGATTTACAGACAATGTCAGAAAGACAAAGAGCAAAAAGGGGGAGAAACACAAAAGACAGAGGTCCGAAGTCCAAGGGACAAAGGAGGCAAGAAGGCGGAAGGCAGGCAGGGGACCCATTCGTAATACTCAGAAGCTCCTTATTCCCAGAGCATCCCTTAGGATTCCAGGAAGGAATTTTACATTTATAAACAAAATGGTATGTCTGGGATTTGCTTCAAAATAATCCCAGGGACAAAGGAGGTGGGCGTGTGCAGAGATGAAGCAAGGCTAGCCTTGGGTGGACAGTCACTGAGTTGACCAGTGGAAACACAGGGCTTTATCATACTCTTTCTCTTTTGTATGTGCTTGAGATTCTCCAAAATAAAAATGTAAGAAGTTTCAACATTTACACCCACACACAAACCAGGAAGTTCCCAGGTCTCTGTTGGCCCCCATTGGTCAGATGTGGTCCTACATCTAAGGTTCTCTGTCCTTCATTAAGAAAACTTACAGATCAAAGGAGGCTTAAGAGTGAATGCAATTATTTTTAGATGTCAGATAGATGTTTGCCAAATGACCGGATAGAGACCTTCTTCAGGAAATAATGCTTTGTCCTTCGATCTGCCTTCACAACCCTGGGCATTTGTTAAGAAGTAGAGGGCTGGGAAGGGGTCAGAGCCAGGACTCCTAACAGAGCAAGCCTACCTTGTCCAGCCACAGGCTAAATCCATGAGTCCTGGAGTCATCAGCTCCACGCTCAAGTGGCACTCAACTCGTAACAACTTGCTTCTCTGTTTGACATGCACAGAACTTGACCCAGCCTTGCACTTAACAGATGCATAATTATCCCTTATGAAGGAAGATGGGGGACCTTGTTTTCCTATCACTAGATGTAAAAACTGGCTTAGACCTAATCAACCAAACAATGCGGCTCCATGGAGATTTATTTTGCAAAGAATAGGATCAATAAAATTACATCAGCCAGGGGCTTGAATTCCTCTAAGGAAGCAGTTTCTAAAACAGTGGTTCCCAACCTGTGGGTTGTGACACCTTTTTAACAATGAAAATACATTGGGGCATTAGGAAGGTTGAGAACCACTGTTCTAAAACACGGAGCACCTGAGCCAGGCAGCTGCTTTGGCATCCAAGCACATGTGGGGCAGAACAGGCACACGCTACCCTTACACCTTCCACTGCTAGAACCTTCCAGGGAAATGACTGTTGGCAGGAAGGGGAGGAGCTGTGATCTGCCCCACAAGAATTCAGAGAGACAAAAGAAGGAAGAGGTTGTTTCCTTATAGAGTTTTTTGTTTGGTTGGTTTTTTGGTTTTTGTTTTTTTGAGACAGAGTCTCAAGCAGCACCCTGGGTAGAGGGCCATGGCAGTCCATGTGAAAGGAGGATGCAGCTAGCCCTTGATGAGAGTTACTCCAGACACTGAGTTTGGGAACACCTGCAATGCCACTCAAGGTGGGCAGGTCACCTGCAGGGAGGCAAGAGTAACACTCTAATTTAGTAAGCCGAATGTTTTGAAGAAACTCCAGGTGGAGAGAATCGTGGAAGGGCGGTTATCCAAGGGCACAGAGCAGGATGCTCTGAACGGCCCTCAGGAACAGGGCTGCGCCGGCTCACGGTGGGCCCAGGACTGCTCAGCAGGCTTTGGTCTGGCTCCCGTGCCGTCCTAGCACGCCAGGCCACACACTTGCCCACTCTAGCAATTGACATGAGAAAACTTTGGACCTAAGTTTCTGTGAACCAGGAAATAAATTCCTTGTGCTGAAAATAGCAGGTTTTTTTAACCTATAAAGCTGATGACCCATCCTGAGCCCTGGTCACCCACCAAGGAAGTGTTCCCACATGGGAGCGGTCTCTTGGCAGCTTAAATAACAGAAACTTATTTCCTCATGGTTCTATGGCCTCGACAGCCCGAGGTCCTGTGTCAGCATGTCTGGTTTCTGGTGACCCCTCTCTCTCTAACTTGCAGACAGCCACCTTCACAAGCCAGCGGGGACATGAGGGCGGGCGGGGGGCAGAAATCTCTTCCTCTCCCTATAAGGCCCAGTCCTATCAGATTAGGGCTTCACCCTCATGACTTCTCATACCCTTAATTACTTCTTAACAGCCCTATCTCCATATAAAGTCTCCCTGGGGGTTATATGGCTCTTACATATGAATTTTGGGGACACAATTCAGTACACAGCATGGCAGAAGTCTTCCAGGTGTGCCCAGGGCCCAGCACATGGGCTTTGGAGTCTGTGTCCAGGCTGCATGGGCCTGCACCATCCCTGCTCTATGAGTCACCATGGGCACCGCCTGGGGACCACACAGCCTGATTCTCTGCAACCCGGGGACTGTGAGAGCTACTCAGTACCAGGTGGTTGGGCCCAGAGACCAAGGCTGGCTTCTCTGGATCTTGAGTGGGATTCTTTGGCTCTTATTCGCCAGATCTGAAGGCAGGCCTGACCCCACCTCCCCTTGCCCTTCTGTTTAAGAATTCGCACCATCTCTCTTTCCAGGAAAGGGCTGGAAGGGCTGCCAATCTCGCTCTGCCTTCCTGCTATCCTGCCAGGTGCTGTCCCACCTACCGGGCCCCACTCTACATGTCCAGACTCACCCATCCACTGCCCCGAGTCAGCTGAGCACTGTGAAGAGCAAGATACCAAACTCGGGGCCAGGGGTGCTGAAGGAGACGCTGTCCCCACCCACGAGTTGCTCAGAGAGACGAGACTTATCGTTCACAAGCACAGTGATGGAAATAGCAAAGTCTCCACAGGAAAGGGGAGAGAGGAGCACCTGGGGTGCCCCCATCCCCGCCCCATGCATGCTCAGTTCTGGCCCAATTTCTCCCATAAGTTCTAACTTGGACAGCAGGATTTAAGGAAGCTGGGGGTCACAAAAGCCCATCATTGCTCAGACCTCTTGCTGGGGGGAACTGGATGGCACCTGACGCTGCTCCCTTCACATAGAGGCCATGTTCTCTCTCCCCAGCTCCCACCCTCTGCCCCACCAGGCTGCCCCTGGCCAGTCACTGGCCAGTATCAGCCTGTTACCCTGGCCGTGGGACTCCTCTGAGCAACTTTCCACCTGGTTGAGACCTTCTCAGAATCTTGTGCCACTGTCTGGGGCTCTCCCTGTCCCCCTTCCCGCTGCTCCATCCACAGGTGTCAGAACACCCCGCAAACTTCCCCGTCTTCTCCTGCTTCCTCCTCCATTCTTCCCAGCAGCTCAGCCAATGAAGCTCTTGCATGCTGAACCCCATTTTGGCATCTGTCTCATGAAGAACCTGTGCTCAGTGTATTGTACCTGGGTCCTGCCAATAGGACGCTCTCCACCTTTTTTTTTTTTTTTTTTAAGACAGAGCCTCAAGCTGTCGTCCTAGGTACAGTGCCATGGCATCACAGCTCACAGCAACCTCCAGTTCCTGGGCTCAAACGAGTCTCCTGCCTCCGCCTCCCAAGTAGTTGGGACTACAGGCGCCCGCCACGACGCCCGGCCATTTTTTGGTTGCAGCCGTCATTGTTGTTTGGCAAGCCCGGGATGGATTCGAACCCGCCAGCGCAGGTGTACGTGGCTGGCGCCTTAGCCTGTTGAGCTACAGGCGCCGAGCCACCCTCTCCCTTTTGTCCTGTGATAGGGCACTATCAGATCTGTCTGGTTTACCAGAACCTATATGGGCCTGGGGCTCTGCCTTGTCCCCTGACTTTTCTAGGTATTCTACTAGTGCGCTCCAGGTAACACCTTTACTTGGCTACCATCCTACTGGCAGGGCCCTCTTCTTTTGCTGGGAGGCACTACCCAGCCTGTCTCGCTGCAGGATTCTCCTGGCTGCTTTTGCTTGCTCTGCCCTAGTCTGGCTCTGGGCAGCTCCAGCCCAGTTCTGGGTCCCTCCAAGTCTCCAGGGGATGTATTTCCCTGACCAGACAGGAGTGCAGATGGACCTGGCCTCTAGCACTGACCTGGAGCAGTTTGTTCTCCAGATGGTTCCTGGGCTCAGTGTGATCCATTTCCAGCGGACAGATCAGAATCAGGGAAGGACTGCCATTCCACGGAGGGAGCAGGCCGCTGAAGCCCAGATGGGCCCAGAAGGAATGTGGCCCCACCGTGCACTTCTTGCTCTCAGACAAATACTGTCATTCGAGTCAGCCTGAGTTAGAGTTCCTGTGAGTTCCAGTCCAAGTAACACCCTAAATAGGAGAGTCTGTCTGATACAGCTAGACCACAGCCCTTTCCAGAGCAGGTGGAGGCTGCTATCTCAGGAAGTTGGTCTAGAGGCAATTAAATCTTTATGGGCATGACACAGACTGTGTTCTTACTGCTATTTGGGAAAAACCATTTTCTTAAAATAGATAACACAGAACAGACCTTGACACCCTGAAGTCCAGCTCCAAGACCCTCTATTTTGAACGCAAAGCAATGTCAAGTGCAGAAAGATAAACGCTTGGCTCCAAAGCCCTGTCTGGATGGGCAGAGATGGCAGAGGGGCACCAAGGGCACAGAGGACACAGGAGACAAGGGGTCTCTACCTCTGAGGTGGTGTTGGGGGACAGTCCCCCAGCTGAAGTAAGAGGAGTTAGACCCTGGGGGTGATCTTCAGCCAAAGGACAATAACAACTAGGGCAATGACTCCAGCCCCTGGGCACCTCAAGGACCATGCCCCATGGCTACCTGGTAACCACGGTAACACCCCTAACTTGCCCTTCTACTGCCCTCTTTCTCCCACTTGCTAAGATCACCTTCCACATTGAAAGCCTGCACCCAAGTCTTGGTCTTGGGTTCTGTGGTCCAGATTAAGAGACAGATAAGCTCATTAAAGAAACACGACTGGAAATGGACCACACTGAGCCCAGGAACCATCTGGAGAACAAACAGCTCTCCACCTGTGGATGCCCTGACTGTTAAATCACTCAGGAGAGGACGGGCCCAAGGTGCATGCTGCTGAGAGGGCTGGAGGACACCTGGACCCACACAGCTGGTGTGTACTCCCCCTTCAAAGCAGCCTCTGGGGCCAGTGCACACCCAAGGCCACCCCTGTCATCTCCTTGGCGTTGACAGATTCCCAGTCCTTCCTCCCAAGCCTGGGCTCTCTGTTTTCTCTCCACTCTCAGCCTCCAGCATTGGCACCTCTGGCCAGAGGACTAGAACCCTGCAGCCACCCAGGGCTCTCAGTTCCTTCCCGAGTCCCAGCCGACCAGCTCTGCGCATTGCATCCTGAAGCTGGGCCACTCTCCCTTCTCTGTGGCTCGGAAATTCCCATCCTGCCTTTGACTTTCCAGAGCTGCTTTCCTTTTAGGACTGAAGTTAAAACCCCAGCAAGTGCAAGCCAAGGGCAGGGCCTCACCATAGCCAGGGGAGAAGTTCAGGGGTTCCATGCAGCTCCAGGACAACACACTGTCCTTCAGGGGCCTCCTATGCAGTATCCCAGGGTGACCGGCCAACACTCACCAGGGCAGAGCCACATCATGCCCACACTCACTCCACATCCCTTTGATACCTGCCTCCCACGACCATGGGCGGCATGTGCTAGGATCTACATGGCCCTCAAGGACCTTCCATCCTGGCGGCCAGGGAGCAGCAGTGTGGGCATCTATAAGATCCGAGTACAAATTTAGTTGTCTACAGTGGGCAGAAGCCTTGCCCCTGAGTGTTCACAGTGTCAGTGAATGCCCCATCAAGCACGTCTAGGCTGATTGTAAGCAAATGCAATTGGCCTTCATAGCTGATAATTGGACTTATAATTCCTCTCCAACCCTGGCTCTCTGTCCCAATGGTGACTCTGGGCAAATACTACACATACTTCCTGACCTGGATTCTTTCCCCCTATCTGCCTATTCCGATCCTGCTACTTCTTCAAGGTCCAGCTCAAGGCTACCTCCTCCCTGCAGGCCTCCTTGACTACTCCTTCCCATACATCAAACTCAAGAAATCCTCAAACGATGGCTGCAGCATTAAGTTTCAAGCTGGCAGTTGTTTCCTGCACATTATTATCAGGTCCATTGCAAAATCCTCCTGGCATACTGGCTGCAGTTAGGCCTGGTACCTGCAGTGTGCAAGCCTTAACCTATATTTCTTAGTTCTTGGTTCTCTCATTTATTCCCCCACAGACATCCTCTCCTAGGGGCATAGGCTCAGATTTGACCGAGACTTTGCTACCTTATAAAAGGGTTTATTCCCTGGGTTCCCTGGGAGTTAGACCCTGGGTTCACCCCCAGGGTCTAACTCCTCTTACTTCAGCTGGGGGGACTGTCCCCCACCACCACCTCAGAGGTAGAGACCCCTTGTGCAGTCTGGTTTTTCCTGGCACCCATTCTCCCAAGAAGTTATGTTCAGGGCCTTATTAGCTCATTATCCCTTATACCTGGATATGGCCCTGCTTGCCACACTTTAGGTAAAGAGTGAGAAAGTTTGAAAACATAATGAGTTAAAGAAGTCTGTCATAAAAGGCCACATAGCGAATGGTTCCATTTAGAGGAAACATCCAGAATAAACAACTCCATAGAGATGAAACATATATTAATGATTGCCAGGGTGGGGGTGGGAGGACATAAGGAGTCATGGCCAAAAGGTACAGGGCTTCTTCTTGGGGCAATGGGATGCTCTAAAATTGATTGTGGAGATGGAGTCACAACTCTGTGGTTATACTAAAAAACCACTGAATATGTACCTTCAATGGGCGAATTTGCATAGTATGTGAACTATATCTCAACACATTTCAAGTTATATGTATTTTTCAAAAGATCTGTGAAATATGCAGGAAAGAGCCCAAATAGCCAAAGCAATCCTCAGTTAAAAGAACAAATCATCACATTACTAGACTTCAAACTATACTACAAGGATATAGTAACAAAAACAACATGGCATTAGCACAAAAATGGAGACATAGACCAGTGGAACAGAACAGAGAACCCGGTTGGCCTACAGCCAACTGATTTTTGACAAAGCAGACAACACCACACACTGGGGAAAAGAAGCCCTATTCAATAAATGGTGCTGGGAAAACTGGAAACCACATGCCCAAGAACGAAACAGGGCCCCCTACCTCTCACCACTCACAAAAATTAACTCATGAAGGATAAAAGACTTAAATGTAAGGCATGAAATCAAAAAAATTCCAGGAGAAAACTGGAAAAACTCCAGAAAAAAATCACCTAGACATTGGCCTAGGCAAAGAATTTAGGACTAGGATCCAAAAAAGCAAATACAGCAACAACAAAAATAAATGACATTTGATGGAATTAAAAACTTCCATTCAGCAAAGGAAATAATCAACAGAGTAAATAGACAGCCTACAGAATGGGAGAAAATAGTCACAAACAATATACCCAATAAAGGGCTAATATCCAGAATCCAGAAAGAACTGAAATAAACCAGTAATAAAAGAACAAACAGCCCTATTAAAAATTAGACAAGAGTCATGAACAAGCTGGTGGGGACAAACATCCCTTAATAGGGATGCTTCTGGAGGAGCACCTACAGGGGCTGGGGGTGGCTCTCACACCAGGAACAGTCAAAAGTAGACACCACGAGCACTGGTGAGTTTAGAGAACAGCAAGGTAATTCAGCCAGTGTGGAGCCCAGGGCTCAACCTGAGTGCAGGGCGAGAGCTCAAGGTTGAGAAGACTGATGTGCATCACGGAGTGCTGTCCACAGCTTCCCATTGCCTTAAATCAAGGGTGAGACTTAAAAGCACTTAACACTTGTGAAGGCTTTGTGGGCAGCAGGGTAGATAGACTGTGGGCAGCTGGGCAGCCTCCTGTTCCTGCCCACCCCTGTCCACGGGCGCTGTCTGCGATCAGGCACATCAGCTCTCAGTGGTGGTTCAGGCTGAAACCACCTTCATAGGGGACGGTGGGCAAGGCTGTGGGCTGGTATGTGCGGAAATATTCTAGTACCTCAGGAGACAGGGAAGGGTTGTTCCACTGCAATTCCCTGAATATTCACGGATTGGGGTCAGGGGGCAGGTCCTGCAGCACCCCTTGGTGTCCTCACGTGCACATTTTCTCTGCTGTTTTTTTATTTTTATTTTTAATTAAATCATAGCTGCATACATTACTGCAATCAAGGGGTACAATCTGCTGGCTTCATATACAATCTGAAATGTTTTCATCAAACTGTTTAATATACCCTTCATGGCATTTTCTTAGTTATTGTGTGAAGACATTTATATTCTGTCACTCGGTTCTGAAACCATCATCATCGACAAAGATCACAAAGTTTTGGTAACACAGTGTATTAGTGAGTTGCGGCTGGCACTGGGGAGCATCTGCACTGGTACAGCCCCTGTGAAGGCCAATTTGACAACATCTACCTCTGGACCCAACAAGTTTAGTCCCAGGAATTTAGTTCACAGATACATTTACACATATGCACAAAACATATGTGCAATAATATTTGTTATGACACTTTATTTAAAATTCATACAGCAAAGGATTGAGAACAGCTCTTGCCACAGAGTCCTGGCTAAGGAATTCCCGGACTGAATACACAGCGGAGTAGCAGACAGCCATGAACAGGAGGTGGCCTTTCCTTCTCCATCCTGGGAAACGATCACTGGCACAAACTGTTACTTTTTACCACAGACCTTGTTGTCTTTTTCGAATATCTTAACATGCACATGTAGTACATATTCATTTGTATATAGTATGTATATTTAAACGAAACAATCATTCTAGGGACTGAAGTTGATCTATAAACCTAAAGCGTATTCAGCCAAATGGGGCGTGCAAATCACTTACTCTACGCCCAGGTGCCTCATTTGTAAAAGGGGTGCAATGACATTTCACCTACTTGAGCACAGGAGACCAGGAGAGGGCTGGGGGTGCCTCCTGGCCCTGAGGTCTGCAGTGCCACATGGTAGCACACAGCTGAGGACTGGGTCCTGGTGAGGGGCCCCAGGCTCTGCTTGGCCCAGCTAAATGCTTCTCTCCACCTGCAGCTTGTGGGCTCTGAAAGACCAATGCTGGATGAAGCCGCTCAGGCTGTCGAGCAGTTTGAAAATCCCTTCTCCCTCCGCCCACGCCACCCACAGCCTGCCACCTTTCCCTCTCCGGACACCAGACACATCTTCTCTGGCTTCCTTTCCTCTTTTCTTCTCCACATTAAAACCTGCTCCAGCAAAGTGACCATGATGGGGGTCACTCATTCCTTCTCCCTCCCCAGGAGTCTCCCCCGAGGGGTGCATCTGTCACTGAAGAAAGCAAGGGCTAGACTTGGACAGGCGTTGGGGCAGCAGGTAGAATCCTGTCTACTCCCCCCAAATAACAGTAAGGCACTGGTGGGGACAAATGAAGACTATGGCGCGGGTTCTTCTGGGTTTGTGCTCTGCGACCTCCCTGCCATCAGTGACAGCTCAACACCAGTCCCCAACCTCAGGCTGTCACTGGCACTTTCTTATTATGGATGTGCTACAAACACAGAGGGAGGCTGATTAGATAAAAGGGGCCGGCCGTTCTGATCAAATGACATTCATCCCTGCCCCAAATTCCTTTTCACCCTGCAGCTGGCTCCCTCTTCCAGCCCACTGCAGCCATGCCTGGTCCTCTGCCCCTGAGACGGGGCAGGTGCGGCGCCCATCCCGCCCACTCCCTTCCCGGGACAGAGCTAGGGAGCCCCTGTCTCAGGCTCCCTCCACAGGCCCTGCCCCAGTGGGGGGGCACAGTAATGCCAGGGGGCCTCATGGAGTTGCCCCCTTATCTCTAGAATCTCTTTATTTCCCTCCCCCAGTGCACAGTTGCTTGGGTGAAGGTCCTTTGGGGGAAGGATGGGAGAAGACAAACAGTACACACTTTCGGAAGTCTGCTAGGGTCCTTCCCAGGGAACCGGCCTCCCTGTCCATTCTCGGGGCGCTGGGTCTGTAAACTGGCTCAAGTCTGGAAACTGACTCAGGGGTTGGGGCTGTCTGTTCGTAGGATTTAAGTCAGACTTCTGTTCACTTGACTAAGAGCCCTTCTGCTTATGCAGACGGAGTCGGAATTCAGCTGCTCCTCGTCTGTTGCATTTCCAGGAAGGCCACGATCAATCGGCCCCTGCCACAGGTCTCCTCCAGTTGGACTATGAGTCTGACAGTAAGCACTCCTGCCACCGGCCTTTGGTGACTGACTGTTGTCATGTGGCTCTGCCACCCAGGGACCCAGTTATCCCCACTGCAGCTAAGATCCCGGTCAGTGGCAGCAGATCCCACTGGGATTGCTGACCTAGGGAGGGGCGTGTGCACAGAGCGGGGTAGACCTTGAAGGGCAAATCCGCTGGAGCTTTCCCATCTCCCGAGCCATCCACACCTTCCCCCGTAGCATTCTGGGGCAGAGGTCCACGTGTCAGCCACCACACAGACAGACGTGAAGAGCCTGCGGTGAGTGTCGCTGCGGTGAGTTTGACCCTGCATTTGCTCCCCTGCACTCTCTCCAGGAAGGCAAGGACTCCTGAAACTTCCTGAGGAAGGGAGGCCCCGCGAGCCATGCTGCCCAGGGTCCCTGCGATAGGGACACCCAGGCACACTCTCGGAGGGCAGTGCTTGTCTGAGTCCGACAGCCTCCCTCCCAGAGGCTCCTGGCCCACTTGGGCAGCCTCGCTGCTCCCTTTCCACCTTGTGCCCTCAGCCCCTGCCCAGGCGGTGCCCAGAATTCCAGAGCCCGCACATCCGCTGACCTAGAGCAGCTCCTGCTCACCCGTCTCTGTGCCTTGCCTGCATGGGGGGGCTCATCCATGCTTCGGGGTTCCAAGAGGCACAAGAGGGGGTTCCCTCTATGTGGGATGGTGTGACACAGGGTGATGCCGGGATCAAAAAGCACCCCAGAGCCTGGGCTTCCACTTATAGAACCAAGAGCGTGAGGGGCGGGGGTGGGTGGGCGCTCACAGTGTCCCCAGGTCTCACGGCAGGCAGCCCACAGGGGGCCTGGTACCACGCTCCAGACCAGAGCTCCTGGCTCAGCACCCTCCTCGGGACACAATGGGGGTCTTGAGGCCGTCTCGGCCCAAGGTGCACTGACTGTCTTCACTGCTTGTGAGGGGAGCACCCTGTACCCCATCCTTGTGCCCCAGAGGCACAAGGCTGCCTCACAAGGACATTCCCGCTGGGCACAGGGTTGCAGAGAGTGGATGTAGAGGGGAACGTGTCTGCCGAGGGATGATGGATAAACAAATGCCTCCTCACACACAGCAGAGTGTTCCTCGGCCTCAGAAAGGGAGGGAATTCCAACATGTGCTATGACTTGTTGGGACCTTGAGGGTGCTATGCTCAGTGACACAACAGAGTGACAAATGACAAGCCCTGCATGATTCCACCCTGCATGAGCCCTGAATAGGCAAATGAGTGAGACAGAAAGTAGAAAGGAGGTTGTCAGGGGCTCAAGGAGGGGTGGGGTGGCATTGTTTAATGGGAACAGAGCTTCTGTTGGGGAAGATGAAGTTTTTTTGGGGGGGGGGGTTTGGAGACAGAGTCTCATTTTGTCACCCTCAGTAGGGTGCCTTGGCATCACAGCTCACAGCAACCTCAAACTCTGGGGCTCAAGAGATTCTCTTGCCTCAGCCTCCCAAGTAGCTGAGACTACAGGTGTCCGCCACAACGCCCAGCCATTTCTTTTTGTTGCAGTTTTCACTGCTGTTTCCGCTGGTCCAGGCCAGGCTAGAACCTCCCACCCTTGGTGTATGCGACTGGCGCCCTACCCACTGAGTTATGGGTGCCACCAAAGATGAAGTTCTGATGGCTGCGTGACATGTAAAGGTACTTAATGCCACTATGCACTTAAAAATAGCTAGCATGGTGAATTTCATATTATGTATATTTATCATAGTAAAACCAAATGCCTAAGAAAAAGGACTGGATGTATCCCTATGTGCTCCGGGCCAGCGAGGGCTCTACTGGAGCAGAGAGGGGCTCCCCAGGAAGGTACAAATCCTAGTGCCCGCTGGCCATCCCAGGTCCCGGCCTATCTCATTTCAGTCTTAGGGGTCAGTCCCAGCCCGTTCTCAGAGATAGGACCCCGGACAGCATCTCAGTACATCTCCCATCTCAGGTTTAAAAACCCACCCAGAACAAGGGAAGCTGCAAGGCACCCACTGTGTGCAGGGTAGGTGCTCAGGACACTCCTTACCTTACTGTGTCTTCACTGCCACCTGGGGTGGGGGAGAATATCACTGTCATCCCGACCCACAGGCAAAGTGGAGGGGGTGCCTTGGTCCCAGAGCCGAGATAGGGTCCCCGCTGCACTGTCTTCCTTCCCAAAACAGCCATTTCCAGAATGCTTTTCCAGCTTTTAGACATTTTGAAATGTTATTTTACATTTGTGATTTAAAAAATTCTATAAAACGCATTAAAAACAGATATGTAGATTATCATGTAGGAGGGGTATTTTTCCTTCTGAGGAGTTGAGCTCTGTCTTCCTACGGGAAGCAAAAACAAAGTAGGCGACCCCTCTTCAGTAGGTCAGCCCTCAAATATTCGAAAACACCTCCCCTGCAGGTCCGTTCATGCCAATATATCTGAATCTTTCAACTCCTGTTCATATGCCGTGATTTGGAATTCTCATACCACCTCACTAATTAAATCCCTGCCCTTGAAAATATTTACAATCCCATACATGAATTAATATTAAGAAACTTCAAAAAAAAAAAACCCAGACAAAATAAGGTTGTCTATAATAACTTAGTATTAGATTCCATGGTTTAGACTAGGAAGGAGAAGACAGATGAGGCTTAGAGCATGGGGAAACCTCGCTGTCCTGGGCTCCGAGGCTGCTCGCAGTGTGGGCTGCACCTGCCAGGCCCTTTCTGCTGATGGGTGGAGGTGAACTAGGCCATCAAATCCCTCTGGGGGGCGGTAGCTGAATGGGGGCCCTCCTCCACTCCTATTTTCTTTGATTTTTCTATCCTGGGATGAAGGTGATCTATTTTTAGCGTAGAGGCTGGTGTAAGTAAGGAGTTGCTATGGCGACTGCTAGTGGTTACAAACCAGGTCCTGCTACAGTTCCCAGTCATAAATGAATCCCAGAACTGAGCCCAGGGAAGCATGTGGCCTTGGAGGATGGAGCTTCCCCATCCAGGGCTCCCCACCTGCTGTCTTCACTGTGTCTCCTTAATAGGCTGAGCCCGAGTCTTGCTAGTGGAGAGGCAGATCAGGACATGGCACTGTCTGTCACAGGAACCTGGGGGCTTCATGGGTCTGGATGTTGAACTTCAACTACAAGGTGAGAAAAAAACACCTGCATTTCTGCCAAGTGGAGGGTGGGCAGGTGGGGGCAGGGGGTGCTGGTGTACAGTACAAGGCACTGGGGAGCACAGGGAAGAGAAGACGTGGCACCTGCTTACAGAATCGCCAGGCAGGCAGGACACACTCACAGCTGCCACCACTGCATTAACTACTGGGGCTGCACATGTGCGTCCCCTACTCTGGCAGTCCCAGTATGAGCGTGGCAGGAAGTCACACCCATGTACAAGAATGCACACAGTGGCACCCTTTGTCAGAGCCCCAGACTGGAAACTCCAATGTCCAGCAATAACTGGACAGATGCATGAGTCACAGTCTGTGCGGATAATGGAGCGTCCTGCAGTGAAGAAAGTAGATGGACTTCACCCCATGCACTGACATGGCTACATCGCACCACTTTCAAGTGAAAGAAGCCAGACAAGTAAATGTCACATGAAGTTCAAATCCGGACAACACTGACCTTGAGGGAAAGTAGGGAGGCTTCTGGGATGCTGGCTACAGAAGTGCATTCAGTTTGTGCAAATTTACTGGTGATGACTGTACTCTTTCCTGTGTGCTTAAACTTTCAGAAACTTTGCCTTAGAAGTCCATAACTAAAAGCGAGCACTACATTCGTAGTCAAGTATCAAAAAGGCAATAATGGGCGGCGCCTGTGGCTCATCGAGTAGTGTGCCAGCCCCATATACCGAAGGTGGCAGGTTCAAACCCAGCCCTGGCCACTGCAGAAAAATAGCCGGGCGTTGTGGCGGGTGCCTGTAGTTCCAGCTACTCGGGAGGCTGAGGCAAGAGAATCACCAAGCCCAGGAGTTGGAGGTTGCTGTGAGCTGTGTGACGCCACGGCACTCTACAAAGGGTGATAGAGTGAGACTCTGTCTCTACACACACACACACACACACACACACACACACACAGAAACAAAAAAACCCAAAAAGGCGGTACTAAAAGGCACTGCAGGTGCTTGAGGCAGACATATTCATGGGGATCAGGACCTCCAGATTAGGCAGGACCCAACTCCTCAGGGCTGTCCTGAGCATAGGGCAGAACCGCCCACCCAGGCCACCAGGATGAAATGGACGCCTGGTGGTCCAGCAGCAGCCATAGGAGCCCCAAAGTGTGGGATGAGCCTGGGAAAGGCAGGCTGGGATAGCAGGAGACCAGAGCTAAGGTGCCTCTGAGTGGACTCTGGAAGGCTCCGGAGGATGAGATTAATCACACTCCAGTCTGGGCACACCAGGTGATGCCTGGCCCGCAGGAGCCAGCCGGGAGCTGCACTGGTCGCCTCCTCTCTCTGTGGCACCAACCAACCAGACATCACTCCTCAGGGTCACTGGTCACAGCTGCTCAGAGGTCACCTCTAGGCCACTCCTTTGATCCTTCCCATTAGCTGTACCTATTCTAGGACCAAAAGCAGGGCTGGGCAGGCTGAGCCACCCAGGAATAAGAAGCAGGGAGGCCCCAGGGGGCTGTAGGTACCACACCCCTATGAGAGAAGGGCAGTGTTCCTCTGCGCTGCAGGAGAGGGAGGGGTGTTCACCAGCAGGCACCCATCTCTCCAGGGCATCACCGTGCCTGGAGATGCGCTGAGAGACCCATCTATGCTGCAAGTTGTCACATGTGACTGACATATCTCTTAGCCTCTCTGGGACACATTTTGCCCCCGTGAGAGGGGACCACCACCTCTACGACCTGCTTTACCTGCCTTAGGAGAGTTATCAAATGTAAAAACATTGTAGAAGCCACACTATATGACACCATCATTGGTAGCTGATGGTGACATCCCACCAGGCTAGAACTCAGGGTCCGGACCGCACTGCTGCCCCAGCCTTCCTGCCCCACCTGACCTCCTCTGCATCACAGGCGATGCACTCTCTCTAGCCCTCGGTCCTCCTGCTGGGGCTGCTGCATGGCCTCCTACCTCCCACGTCTGTCTCTCAAGAACGAGACACAGTGCCCCATGTGTGGCCTCTGTGTGTGGCCACAGCAGCTCACAGGGATGGGGTGGCCATCACCGAGTGGCAGAGGTGTAGGAGAGTCCCACGTCTGGGCTTTGGAACACCTGCAGCCCCCTTCTCAGGGCAGGGCAGGAAGTGGTGCAGCCGGATGCCTGAAGACGCCTGCTTACTCAGGACAAGCTGCCCTTGGCCACACACAGCAAAGTCTGTAGCCCTCAGCCTGCTCCATGTGCCACACTCCCAGGACGTCCCTCCCCTGCTTCACAAAGGGCCAGTTTCTCATGCTTGCACTCCCCAGCCTGGCATTCAAGGTTTTCTAAAAGCTGGCCCTGTCCTCTCTCTCTGGACTCTTCTTTGACTGTTTCCTGCCTCCATGTCTCCATCAATCCAGCCTCACCCCAGGGTCCAGCGCCTGCCGCTCCAGATTTCTAGTGCCAGCAGCCACTGCCCAAGGCCCTCTCTGAGCCAGGCCCTGACCCTCTGACTGGATAGCCTGCCTCTGTGCATCTTCACCACGTTGTGAGGGCTGGCTTGATGTACAGACGTAATAAATGCACTTATCAGACTGACTGATCTGCTGGTGTGTGGCACACACGGCAGGAAAGAAGTGTGCCCAGTGGCAAAGAGCCTGCCTCTTCTGTGCACTCTCAGCTGCAAAGGGTCTATCTCTCTAAGTGGTGACTTTCCTCAAACTAAGTACTATTTAAAAATCCACAAAAGGGAAACAGCAATTATAAGGGAATGACCTATTTGTATACTAAAGCATCAACAGGTATAATTTTTTTCAGTCTAAATTTCGAATATCAGCATTTTCTGAAAGTCAGTTTGTGAGACAGCAGACATACTGGGAATATGGAGGTAGACAGAGGCCTCTGGGATGACCTCAGAGGCAGAGTCCTCGCCCGACCCTGGGCAGCCCACACCCCACGCCTCTCTGTCTCTAGTCAAAAGGAGCTGAGCCGCATCTACACCTGGGGAGGATCTCAAACCATCAACTAGTAATTATGAAGTGCCTCATATGGCTCAAGTTCTGTCCTAGGTTACGTCTGTCAATTAGGATTAAGGTTGTCTGCATTTAACAGAGAAATAAAAATAAGGGCTTATGGGAGACAGGTTCACATTCTTTTACATAAAAGATGCCTGATAGACAGGTATCTTGTGGCAACTTGATGGTGGCACCCCAGACTCCCATCTTTATTCATCCCCATCCTCAGTGTTTTGTCTTTCATTCTCAGCAGTGGCTTCAGAGCCCATAATAGCTGCCAGAGCTCCAACCATCACATCTATATTCAGGACAAGAGGAAGAAAAAGTGACAAAGGGAAATTTACTTCTCCCTTCTTTACAGAGGCTCTACCATATGTCTGAATATTTTTACTCATAGCTTGCTAAACAACTTGGTCATATGGCCTATTAAGCCACGTGCATTGCCACACAATGAAAACTAGGATTTTGTTACTGAGAAAGATGAGGGACAGAAATATGGGTAACAACCAGCGATCACAGGCCAATAGAATGAGGAACAGTCTCCAAATCAAGGTATTTAAGGAGAGTCCCCGACCAGACTGGTCAGATGCTGCCTTAAGTCAGTGTTTTACTATAGAAATGTGTGGACAGTTGCCGGTTCTGGACAGTCCAGGAAGAGTCTGGAAAAAACCTGCCAGGGCAATGGACCTGGAGGAGGAAGGCAGCAGGAAAGGCACACATCACCCAGTCTCTGTACTGTATCTTCCCAGGTCAGCCATGGAGCTGGAGGCCCCTCTCAGTACCTGACCCAGATCAGTTGTCCTGGGAGCTTCCTGCAACCCCCTCGAGGGCCACTGGAACCTAGGCCTCCGTGCTCAACACCCAAACCACACAGAGGAGAATTAGGGTCTGAAAATGCTGGCCATGGAAACCTGCAGAATGGCGGCTGCAAGGGTCCCATCGTTGGCTGTTTGGGAGAAAACCCACTTCGTCTTTCATCTGCTGCCACGAACCAGCCCTAGTCAGGCAGAGCCCCAATGGGAGGGAGCTCCTCCTGCCAAGACCCAGACTTGTTTCCACTGAAGTCAGGAGCAGAGGCAGCTCCTGGAGCCACGGCTATCGCGTTTCCTCCCAACACCACAGAAGGATGCTGCCTGTCTGGGAGCCCACAGAGGACATACTGAGCAGGACAGGCAATTCCTGCAGTGGCTCTGAGCTGTTCCTGCTCCCCCACCCTGTCCCCCTCTTGGACCTTTCCTGCTCCTCCCTCCCAGGCCTGGCCACACCCCCCCTTAGGGCCAGCTCTTGTCAGGGCCCCTTCTCCTTGGCCCAGGACTGGGGTACATTAACTGGCTCCTCCAGCTCATACTTACTCTCCTGTCTCCATTCTGTCCCTTCACTTGTTCATGGACACAGAGAGGGCTTATGGGAGAGAACCTTGGTCCTCTACCTGTCCACAAAGCACCTGCCGTGGGACATGGGTCTAGGTGCTGAGGTTAGGGTAGTGAGCCAGGGCAGGGATCTGGGGAAGAACCCAGCAGCAGGGGTCCAGACAGCACCGGCCTGGAGGAGCCTCCCTATCGGGAGGCCTCTTCTGCATTTCCACGGGGCACCTCAGGCCATGCCTATCCTTAAAGGCCCTGGACACGGCCTGGCCACACCTTCCTGACACTTTCATCCAGACATAAGGCCACAACCCACAACCAGGTGAGCCCCAACCTCCGGGCAACACTGCCTGTAAGTATCCCCAGCAGCCAAGTGTTTTCAGAGCACTGCCCCATTCCCGACCATCCTCCAGCTCCTCCAAGAGCAACCAGCGGGAGGAATGGGAGGCCATGAATTTGTCTGCTGACACCCACGATGGTGTTTTTTCCAGCCTGGAGCTGGCGTGGAGAAGGAGCTGAGGCAAACCCAGCCAGGAACTGATAGCACTTTACCTCGGTCCTCTGGCATCTGAGGTGTCCCCTCTCCCTGGGGCTGGACAGATAGTGTCCTTGAAAGAAAGGGAACTGGTTTCATCTCAGCTGCGAAACACATCCCCAGAGGGAAGTGAGTCATGGAGAAGCCAGAGCTGTGGGTGTTTAAGACCCAGGAGAGGGTCCAGAGACACCAGCCCCTTCTCCTAGACTCCACCTGCTGGGAGGCAGCTTAGCCCTACCAGGAACCTCCTTAGGCTTCTCCCTGGAGGGAGGAAGGCAGACACCCCACCAAGTGGAGTGGGAAACACTTAGAAATTAAAGGTAAAGAGAGTCAGTGAGAACTGGGAGAGCAAACTCTTGCATTAACTATTTTCTGTATTCTTGATGCTGTAGAATCTAGGGCCCTGCAGACTGGTCTTCCAGGGTCAGCCGATTCTTAGAGATGGAAAAGGGGGAGCCCATCTCTCATATGCAAAGTAATCGATAAGCTCTTGCTTGGACCCACCTTCTCTACCAGACTCTGACACTCCAGGGGGCCAGGTGCCCAGGCAGCCCCAGCACCCCCAGTGCCCCAGCCTGCAGAGATTATGCAGCCATCAACCCTAAGGCCTCTACCCTACAGAAACCAGACAGAGGCTTCTGTCCACACTTTTGCCTCCCCTCTCTCCCTCTGCCTCCTGACCACCCTGTTCTCTGCCCCATGGAAATCAGGAGGGGGGCCCTCTGGGGAACACTCTTATTAATAGCAACCATCTCCTGATCTGTAGGCCCACCCATCGAATGATAATAAACCTACATTTAAAAACACATTGCCCTATTGTCTATACCAGGCAGCTCCCCTTTTCTTTGCTCCTTACTTGGAGACACTAAGTATATTTACACACACGTACCTTCACTCAATAAATTATTTGTCACCATAAAAGCTTCAAGGAAAACGTGCATTCAGTGCTGACTGCTGGAGAGCTCCTCAGAGACCCTCAGGAAAACGTGCATTCAGTGCTGAGTGCTGGAGACCTCTCAGAAACCCCTAGAGCCACCCTCCCTGAAGGGGTTCCCCGAGGCCTCACTCTCAGGGGCGCCGAGCACAGACAGATAGACTGGGCCTCAGAGTCTGACCCTCACAATTCAGCATCCAGCTGCCCTTCTCTGCTTAGTTCAGGCTTCTCTCCTAGCAAAACTGCAGGTTCCTAGAAGGAAGGAACTAGAAATTATTTGGATTCTAGACAGGAGAACAAGAAGGCTGAAACTAAGATAAACCCAGCCCTCCTCACTTTCTCCCTCATCGTCCTTCGTTTATGAAATCACAGGGATTGGGGGCAGCGCCCGTGGCTCATCGAGTAGGGCGCTGACCCCATATACCGAAGGTGGCAAGTTCAAACCCAGCCTAGCCAAAACTGCAAAATAGAAAAATAGCCAGGCATTGTGGCGGGCGCCTGTAGTCCCAGCTACTCTGGAGGCTGAGGCAGGAGACTCGCCTAAGCCCAGGAGGTGGAGGTTGCTGTGAGCTGTGAGACTACACGGCACTCTACCGAGGGCGATAAAGTGAGACTCTGTCTCTACTAAAACAAACAAACAAACAAACAAAAATGAAATCACAGGGATCAGATAACGTGTGTCCTCTCTTCCAGCCACAAGCGTCGCCCGGACAGGCACTGCAGTGACCTGCCTCACCAAACCTTCCTGCTGGGTCTGCTTTGAACTCTCGACCTTCCTCCTTCCGCCACAGTGCTCTCAGCCCAGGGCACCTGAGACTGGACGCCCAGCCACACACCAGCCCGGCCTCTGCCTATAGGCCACTGCACACTCGGCCCCGGGACCTTCCCCACTGGATTTGTCCAGGCCAGGCAGTGTCTGACCAGGGGCCTTACTGGGAGGAGCTTTGCCCTGGACCACACCACATCATGGGCTCCATGAAGACCAGCACTGCCCAGGACCACACTTGGCTGAGAACACAGAGTGGCAGCAGAGGCCACGTGGCCCTCAGGGAGCAAGCAGGTTGATTTGCTCTTGAGAGTATTTGGACTTGGCATTCTTTTTTCCTCTCATCTGCCAGAGGACAAATTATTATTGGAGGCCAGAATTATCTTGCTCTAAATGTACCCAGCTCTGGATCCAGCTAGAAGTTGGAGGCCCAGATGATAACCCTTGGGTGCCAAGGCTTCCTGGACCCACCCACAGATCTTCTCCCGGGCGTGGACCACAGGGTGGCAGTGGCTGACTAACACCCAGCCTGGCTTCTTGCCCCGGCCCTGAGCCACTAAGCCACGGGCAGCTTCTCTGTTATCATCCAGAGTCACTGTTTTTTAAATTTCTCGCCTTACATGAATCTTCCTATCCTGTTTCCTTATTCTTACCACCAGGCTCTGCAGTCTTGCCCTATTATCTTCTGACACTTTTAGACAATCGTCATCTAGCAGAAAATGTCCAGCATCCAGCTTCTCTGCTCTGAAGTTGGGCTCCAGAGGAAAGCTGCTCCTAGTGTTCCTGGAACACACTAGGTCTCGCACTTGGGGGCTGGGCTGGAGCATGGTGTCTGTATGGCCCTCCCCGCTGACCACACTAGGCCTCGCACCTCGGGGCTGGGCTGGAGCACGGGTGTCTGTATGGCGGTGTCTGTGCCCCCCCAACCCCTACCCAGTGAGCCACCCCTTGTCCTGCCTGCATGGTGTCTCCACCACTGATCTTACAACGGTCATCCACTGAAACAAGCCAAACACAAAGGACAAACACCTTACGGTCCCACTTCTGTGAGGTCCCCAGTGTTGTCAAAGTCACAGACACGAGTGACATGGAATGGTGGCTGCCAGGGCTGGGGTGCGGGAGCAGGAGTTAGTGTCCGATGGGGACAGAGTTTCAGTGGTGGATGACAGAAGAGCTCTGGAGATGGACAGTGGTGATGGACACGCAGCACCAGGAATGAGCTTACTAACTGAACTGTGCACTTCAAAACGGCAAAGACGGTAAACTTTGTGTTATGTGCATTTTACCACAATTTAAAAATCCCCTCCTTTTCTTTGGTCCACCCCTTCCAGACCACTGGCCCCTGAGGGTCCTCGCAGCGGCCAGCCACAGACACAGGTGGGATGGGCAGAACCCTGGTCCCAGTGGCACCTGGAAGCTGGGTGCTATCATACCATCCTCCCACTTCGGAATACATCAGAAAATTTCTGTTATAAAATTGAGATATTTTAAGGAAAACAAATTGGGACACCAGCATCCAGGCCAGCAGAAGGGCAGCCAGAGGCAGTGTGAGGACCGTGAGGGTTGGGAGAAAGAATGTCACTTGTCACTTTGCAGCCTTGCTCTCTGCTGGGGCTAAGGGCACCTGACGCTGCCCCGAGAGCTACACGCAGCCAAGGGCTCTGCTTGAATTTACAGGGGATGAGAGAGCTGCAGCCAGCAGTACTGGGGTGACCCGAATTGTACCTGGGTGGGCAACGAAGGAGGCTGACGTTCTAATCAAGAAGTCGTCACACAGTCACAGGGACTGGGCTCAGGGGGTGGGGAGGGAGAGACAGAGCGCTCCAAGGTGTGGCCTCCCATCTCGCCCACACCCTGACACTGGCCATGTTTCTAGCTGACTCCCGGAGAGGACCTCTGAGGATTCCAGTTTTTATTCAGCTACTCCCCTGTAATTGCAGAGAATAGACTCTTCTGTCTGATTAGTATAATCCATTCCTGATCTAATCTTTTTACATTTTTATTATTATTGCTACATACTCTTTGTAGACATCATCTGGATCTTTCTTTACCAAATGGCTGAGATAAAGGCTCAGTCCGGATGGTCACATGTCTAGCCCCAGAGCCTGAAACTGGAGGCAGAAGCTTCCCCTATGTGCAGGCTGCGGCCTCCCTGGTGCTCTGCAGGCGGAACGGGACAGGGGAGTGGGTCAGGAGGTCTTGGGGTGGTGAGTCGGTGCCTCTAAGCCTTCTATCAAGGCCAAAGTGGACTTCCAGATGAAAATGCCACGCAAGGGCAAATACAAATGGACTCTGCGACTGCCGGCCTGCTGGGCCTTACTTTCCTCTTTTTATTGTTCTGGATAGTCAAGAGGCTCTGGGGACAGCTGTGTGTGTCCATGTATGTGTGTGTGTACACACATGCATGTGTGAAGGCATGAGTGTGCATGTGGGTGGGTGAAGATATGTGTGCACGCATGTACGTGTGTAACAAAGAAGATGTGTCTCCTGACCTGAGGAATCCCAGGGAAGCTGCCAGGTAAAACGAGGCACATCCTGTCCCTGTGGGGAGCAGCTGCTCCCTGAATTCAACTGGAAGAGACAGTGTTTCCTGGGCGAGCCTAACACAGCCCTGGAGGACCAGGAGGCCAGGAGGGTCCCCGCCGACAACTGAAGTGTGTCTTACATGGGGGAAACAGAGAATGAGCGAAAGGCATTTTCAGGGCCCGCGGAGGAGCCCCCACACAGGGGTCTCATCTACGGTTCTTCCAGCTCCAGGAAGGACTGCACGGAGGAGCAGGCACTGCTGAGAGAGCATCTAGAACTCCAAACCCTGAGGTGATCCTTCCTGGAGAGCTGGGGACAGCCCCAGGCAGCATATCTTCCTGCAGCCACATCACCAACGTATTTTTCTGGAGCCCCTGAGACACTGCCAGGCTATGGGCACAGCGGCCGAGGAGACACGGCCCCTGTCCTTAAGCAGTCGGGAGGCCGCAGACAGGTAACAGGTGTTACAGAGAGAAGTTGTTAAGCTGGGTCTTGAGAAATGCGTGAGGTTCAGACAGCAGACAGAGGTGGTGTAAAGACTTGGTCGACACTCTGACTGTTGTCCTCACTCAGTGTATCTCAGCCCTGCACTATCTGGGGATTCTCGCTGCCCACCCAGCCTGCCCTTAACTCTGACCCAAGTCAGACATACAGTAGACCCTCCATAGCTGACCCCTTCCCTACACTGACCACCTCCTGAAGTTGACCTAATTTCCAGAGACCAGACATGCACTACCTGTACACATCAACACGGCAGGCCTAGTTCCTCACGTTGACCCGTTTGCTACAGTCCCTGGGTGGTCAACCTACAGAGGCGCTACGGCACTGTGCGCCCAGACACCTGGGCTCCAGCCTCCTGGCGGCCTCGGCAGGGGCTGCAGAGTGTCTGCTTGCTATCAAATCCCCGAGGACAGGACGGGGCGGGAGGGGGAGGGCTGATTTTCCTGAACCTGTGGTCAGACCTGGCATTTGCATATGAAAGTTTTGAGATGTAAATATTATTTTTGACCTCGGAGGGATAGGAGAAAGGATGACAGCCAACTTTTAAACACAAAGGGAGAAACCACTGTCTGGCATATAATACAGGCTTTTAATAACAGGCCTGTCCATCTCCATTAGCAAAACCAGATTTTTAGTTAAATAGTAGGTTCAGATTTAATTCTATAGTAAATGAGTGCTTATTACTTCATTATTTAAAATAAGAGTCTTCTTTTTGACTACGTCGATGATTCCCATGTCTAAGAAGTCCATCCCTCCCCTCCTGGCCAGGGCTGGGCACCCTATTCCTGTGTAAATTCGCCTTGTTCTCCATCAATTAGATGCTTCTCTCTAGTCTGTTTTCTGGGATTTTCTCCTTCATGAGATTGAAAAACCCCTGAACTCAAAAACTACTGTCTTCTAATCTCGCACTCCCCTGAATACTCACAGCCCCCCGGAGGCTGCCCAGAAGTGCTGGGAACCAGACATGGCAACAGACATGCACAGATTTTATATTTACCTTTTTCTTTTCTTACTATTCCAGCTTTCATTTACTGCCCAGCTTTTTGTCCAATTATGTTCCTCTTACTCATCATGATGACATTTTGCCACTTAACATCACAAGCTGCTCAAGAGGACACAGTCTCATGCACCCCACCTTGACTCATCCCCGGGCCAGGTCTTCCAGGCTGGGGTGACTAAGGCGATACACAGTGGCATTAGAGCGGGGCCTCGGCTGTTCCACCTTGTCCTGGGCTCTTCAGAAACCTCCCAGGCCATGCGAGCAGTAACACCAGGAAAGGGTTAACTCTGGTTCTTAATAAATGCATCTCCCATCGAATTTTGAGTGGACAGGTCCTAACCAGGTGAGGAGCTAAAAAAGCTCTGGAAGCCACTGTGTGGCTGCAGATAGACAGAATTAAAACCCACCCCAAGTCTGCAGGTCCCTGGAAAGACTGAATCACAGATGCTTCGCCACCTGTTTCACTTGCACTGCCCCCAACCCTGCACGTGGAAGAATGTCCCAGAAGCCAGGGAGACCACAAAGCAAGCTCTTCCCCGGGGTACACAATGGCAGGTGTTTCCCTGCCCACATTAACTTTGACCCGCCAGAGGACTCAGCCGCAGAACCAAGGGAAACAGAATTCCTTCTCTCTGACCTCTGACTACGGTTTCCTCATATATACGCACATTTCGTTTAACTGAAAGCAACAGTTCCCATCCATTCTTTTCCCTTCTCCATCTATTCCTCCAGCTACTGCCTACTGTCACACCCAGATTTGGAGCAGCTGGGACCAGCCATCCCTGGGCAGGGTGTGCACTCAGGCGCCGCCCACCCCAGGACGGGGAAGGGGCAGTGTCCTACCAAACAAGCCACGGGGCTCCGACTGGCGCCTCTCCGTGCTCCGGTTTTGGTCCTTGTGTTTCTTGTTGCCCCTGAGACTTCCAAAGCGCTTCATGGGTAGCTGCGGTCACGGGAGGGGTGACAGGTGAGCATTTCAGGACCTGCAGAACTGGTGTTAGCCCTAGGAGGCAGGGAGCCAGGAGAGACGCGGCATCAGCATGCAGGCACGGGCCCCCTGGCAGCTGTGGCTCCCCAGCAGCTCAGAGTGGCAGTGGCAGCCTATGAGTCTGAGTATCCTCAACCAGGGGGCCTTCAGACCACCGCAGGCCAGAGTCACCCTCCGGGCTGGCAGCTGCGGGCACACGCAGGGCAACACCACCGCAGTCCTTCCTCTGGCGCCTGCGAGGCTCCAGGGAGCCCAGCAGTGCTGGCGGGGCCACACCTCCAGGCACAGCTGCTGGAGTGTCAGCCGGGCTGTCCTTAAGTAGGCAAGAAGCTGCCGGAAGCGCCGACACCCCTTCGCAGAGGATTTGTTGATGTAGTTGAGGTCAGCTGCTCACTGATACTCTGTAGGTTTTTTTTCCCTCTCTTTAAAATTAAAAAAGGAGGGAAGACCAAATAGGCAAAGGAAGCCCGAGCCCGCGGGTCACGTGCAGCTCTGCATGATGTCCCTTTAACAAGACTGTAAAAGGAAACCACCCTGGACGGGCAATTCTTGGCATCCATTGGCCAGAGCACACTCTCCCATTGTGACATGACATCACGCAACTATTTTGATTCATGGGTTCCAGGGCCCCACGAGGTCAGAAGGCTCCGGCTGCCGCCTGGTGAGGAAGCCGCAAGTGCCGGGGCTGGAAATCGCTGGAGCTACTTTGGCTCCTGGCTCTGCTGGCTCGATAAAAACAGCAAGGTCGTCTTTAAGGAGGGGTACAGTTCACAGGGACTAAACGGGGGTCTTCAGGCAGTGTGTAATTTGATCTCTGGACTTGCTGGGAACTGCAGAACCATAGAGCTGAAGGAGATTTCAGAGAGGAGTGAGGCCAACCCCCTTCCCTTAGAGGTGGGGTAACTGAGGCTGGGGGTAGGGACGTGACTTGCCCAAGGTCCTGCAGCCGATGGCAGAACCAGGACTGGCATTTCTAGAGTCCTCAACACCTAAGCTGACCTTCTGATCTAATAAAACAAAATAAAACTTTCAGTTTGTATGTGTTTTGTAACTAAAAAGACCTTCCTTAGAAGCACAAGACAGCATAAAAAATTCTCACCTTTTTCCCTTATATCTTTACTAGATGAAAGGAATTTAGTTATCGGCTTTGCTACTAACCAGATTTGTGACCTTGAAAAAGTCACCTCCCATCTCTGGGCCTCGGTTTTCCCTTCTGTGAAGCACCACAAGACCAGGTCATTTTAAGATTTAGTCTAGTTCCAATAGCCTGAACTTCTAGCAGTAAGGGGATCTGTGCAGACTGTCCCCAAGTGACACTTGACATGAGGACGAGGCTATGTCAGACCAGTTAAATGACTCGCAAACTGAAGATTAGTAGCCCAGATTCTCCTGGCTGCCCATCAGGGTGGGATGACGTTCAAAACTGCAGGCCATCTGTTTCCTAAGGGTAACTGGCATTAACCACAGCGTGCCTGGAAACACAGCAATGCCGTTCAAGCCTGCGCCTCTGCTCAGGAGTCGGACAGTCCAGCCACCTGCCCGCGTCTTCTGCTTTTCATGCCTTTTCTCTTGCACCTTTCACTCACAGAGCTCAATGTCATTACTGTCATCACTCATTCAGTGTAGATCCTTGAGACAAAGATGCCCCCATCCTAGGGCAACAGGCGGGGAAGGAAGAAGCAGCAGGGGCTCTGTCTCCTTGTGGGATCTCCGGGGAGGCAAGCCTAGCCCAGGGAAGGAAGTGGATGATTCCAGCCCAGGGAAAGGGAACCCTGCAATCTCAGCTCCTGTCCCACACCTGCCATTACCATGGGGCCTTCCTCTGGCCACCATGCACAGAAGCCAAGGCTATACCCACCAGTTCTCAAGAAGCCTGCTGGGCTCGGGTGTGGCTCTGGCTGGTTCTAACCTTGCAGACCCTACTGACCCAAAGAGCAGCACGTGACATCCCCTCTTGCCAGGCGTGCCCATCTGCCACGTGTGCCTGGAGACCTGGCCCATCTCTGTCCAGGGTGGCCTCGTAGTCAGACCATTGCTTAGGGGATCAAGAATCCACAGTCCCAGGTTCTCTCGCATCACTCCCACCAAATTAATGACTTTTTGAGTAAAAACTACTTGCTTGGTGCTATGCTGGATGCTGCAGGGCCCTGAAATCCTTTAAGGCCAACCCAGGCCTTAGAAGTACGTTCAGCTTGTCCACGACCGCCTCACATGAACCCTTAGAAATTGCTCATCTGCCAGCTTCCGCACACACTGTTCCTCTCCTAAGGCCCTGGTTTCCATCTTGGCCTGCTAAAACCCTGTGAAATGCTCCTGGGCCAACTCAGAAATCACACCCTCCCCACATGAGTCCTCTCTGCTCCTTCCCTGACAGACTTTATGGTCTGTATGTCTATGCAGCCCTCGCCACGGGAAGACTGGGAGCCCCAGAGGGCAGGGACTGCAGTGGGAGGGGCTGGACAGCTCCCCTGGGCCCCCAGCCCTCCACAGCCTGCTCCCTGAGGCTCCAGCTGGACTCACCCTGTCCACACGCTACTGCTCCCCGGATGCTGCATGAGTGGAGCCCAGCAGGCCCCAGTGGGAGGGGAGAGCCGAGGCTGGGTTTTGTTTTTGTATCCCCCCCCACCTCCCTACGGGGTCACTTTGGGTGTGATGTGTCATCCCCCATCACAAGGGGCACACCTTCCCCCAGCCTTCTGTCTTGGTCCAGAAACCCTTACCTTCCAGAAACCTTTTCACCCACAATGATAGTCCCCGCACCACTCCGGGGAATCCTGGCAGAAGGTCCACATTTTTGAACGTAGTTTCTAGGTGGGGCCTGGTGGCTCACACCTGTAACCAGCACTCTGGGAGGCCAAGGAGGATGAACTGCCTGAATTCAGAAGTTCGAGACCAGCCTGAGCAAGAGTGAGACTCCATCTCTACCAAAAATAGAAAAACTAGCCAGGTGTCATGGTAGGTGGTGGCTGTAGTCCCAGCTACTCAGGAGGCTGAGGCAAGAGGATCCCTTGAGCCTAAGAGTTTGAGGTTGCTGTGAGCTATAATGCCATGGCACTCTACTAAAGGTGACAAAGAGCCTCAAAAAAAAAAAAAAAAGTTAATGCAATCAGTGTGACCTGGTTTCTTGTACCCTCAACAAATCCCCAACAATAAATTAAAAAAAAAAATAGTTTCGTGTGATGAAAATATTTCAAATTGTATAGAAAACCAGCACATTGTACCCCATAATTGCATTAATGTACACAGCTATGATTTAATATTTTAAAACAAAGTTTCTTGCCTAAGTTCAGCATTCAGATCCTCGTTTCTTTTTCCTGCTGAGAGTGACCCACAGATGTAGTGATCACATACTTGCAGCAAGGAAGCGTGAACAACCAAACAGAGAGGGTCTTGGTCTCAAGGAACCTGTAAATGAGTTGGAAGGACAAAGATAATCTTATTTTTTTCTGTGCCCCACCCTACAGGGCAGTGGTGCTGTCATAGCTTACTACAGCCTCTAGTTCTTGCCTCCTGAGCAGGTGGGACCACAGACATGTGCCACCATATCTGGCTAATTTTTAAATTTTTGTTGAGATAGGGTCTTACTATGTTTCCCAGGCTGGTCTTAAACTTCTGGCTTCAAACAGTTCTTCTGGTTCATCCTCCCAAAGTGTTGGTATTATAGGTATAAGCCACTGGGCCTGACCGACAGGGATAGTCTGCTATGCGATACTAACTGGGTAAAACCTGGGAGTGCATTGTCAGTGGGGCTGGAGGGAAGAGGTTGAGGTCTGTGTGCCTGTGCCTGGAAAAAAGGAAGCTGAGCTGGCCAGCCGGGCACCCTATAAACCAAAGTACTATCTCAGTTGTTAAATACAGTAGCCCAGGCTTGCTAAGATCAAACTCTTAATGTTTGGATTTCCTTTTTTTTTTTTTTTTTTTTTTTTTATACAGAATATTATTCTGTCACCCAGGGTAGAGTGCTGTGATGTCATAGCTCATAGTAACTTCAAACTCTTGGGCTCAGGTCATCCTCTTGCCTCAGCTTCTTGAGTAGCTGGGACTACAGGTACCTGCTACAAGCCTAGCTAGTTTTTCTATTTTTAGTAGAGATGGGGTCTTGCTCTTGTTCAGGCTGTTCTTGAACTCCTAAGCTCAAGCAATCCACCTGTCTTGGCTTTCCAGAGTGCTAGGATTACAGGAGTGAGCCACTGTGCCTGGCCTTGGATTTCCTTTTTAAAAAAATTCAGCTTCTGGCTTAGCGCCTATAGCTCAGGGGTTAGGGCGCCAGCCACATACACTGGAGCTGGCAGGTTTGAACCCAGCCCGGGCCTGCCAAACAATAATGACAAGTATGACCAAAAAATAGCCGGGCATTGTGGCGGGCACCTATAATCCCAGCTACTTGGGAGGCTGAGGCAAGAGAATCATTTAAGCCCAAGAGTTTGAAGTTACTGTGAGCTGTGACGCCATGGTACTCTACTGAGGGTGACACAGAGAGACTCTGTCTCAAAAAAAAAAATAAATAAATAAAATCACCTTCTAACAAAAAATTAAAATGGTCTCCCCATGTAAAAATAAAATAACAAAACCAAACACCTCTAGGAAAGGACCACTAGACAAAGACAAATATCCCAGTAAGAAAGACGCATGTTTGATTAAAAGGAAAATGAAAAGTTTTTGTCTAAGCCAATGTAATATTCTTATACTATATACAACAGGTAAAAAGAATATTTCAAAGTTTGGTGACTACAAGTGAACTAGTTTAATTTGTGCAGAAAATTAATAGCCACTTAGGCAGGCTTGATGGTTTTATACTTAATATTTTTATGGCTGCTCATTCAACAAGTTGTTATTAAACTTCCAGCAAATGCACAGGACAGGTGTCGACTGAAGGGATTAGGTGCCACAAGTAATTCAAAGACATTCTTGTCCTCTAAGAACTATATTTTAATTAGTAAAATAATCACTCCCATTCATCGTGCACTTATCATATACCAGGTGGGGTGCTGGAAACCCCCCACTTATTTTTTTATTTCATCCTTCCCACAAGTGAAAGGGGTGGTTATAATTAATACCCTTTCATTTAAAGAGGAGTAAGTAAGAGTTGGAGGATCAGACCGCTGACAAGTCCAAGTTCAATGTGGACTTGAACCCTCATTTATCTGACTCCACGGCACTACCCTTCTCATACATATGCACGGAAAACCTCCCACGGGGCTGCCGGGGATCTGGAAAGGAAAGTACCTTTCTATATTCTTCAAAATTTTGATCTTCAGGTTGGGAAATTTAAAGTCAAAAAAAGAGAAGAACCATGTTTGAAAGTCTTGATTTGTCTCAAAGTCCACCTTGCTGGACAGACCAAGTGGGGAGCCCGCGGCAAACTGACCTGACCTGTGGGCATGGAGTGTGGGGGCCTTGGGGTGGTCCAGACACGAGTTGCTGAGCACAGAAGTGGGGGTTGCTTCCCCTGCCCTGCAGACCAGAACTCGTTGTCGATGCCCAGTTCTGGGTGCCACACTCTGAAGTGCCTCAATAGTAATATCCAGCGTCTTTGTATAGGGAAGCGGGGACCTGGCAACTCAGGCAAAGAGGAGAAAGGGATTATTAGTTGGGTCATTCGGGTCACCACTACCTTACTGGGGAAAAGAGACGGTGGAGCTGGCCTAATCCAGTCAGAAGTTGTTTGGGGCCCAAACAGTGGAAGGTCCTAGATGGGAGGGGATGGGGCTCAATACGGCTTTCAGAAAAGCCAGACGCTGGCAAACTCAGCAACCTACATGGTGGACACAGGCTCCCCAAGAAACCCAACCACACCAACAAATGCTTGTACCCTGCTCAAAATGTTCTTCCCAGGGCCAGCTTTACCAGGAGGGCTGCTGGTGACACTGGATGCAGAGGTGCAGAAGCAATAGCATCCTGGAAAGTGCTTCTCCTGAGGGGTTCCTGTTGGATTCATGCATGCCTGAAATTCCACAAACTGGGACAAAGCTTTTTAGCGTGGTTGAGGTGACACACCCACATCACAGGTGCCAGGGCTGAGGGTCCCTGCTTCTGCACATCTGACTCATGGGCTGGGGAGAAATGACACTCCCAGAAGGACGGGGCACTGGACATTCCCTTCTGCAGGTCCCACCAGCTGAGGGTCCCAAGTGAGCAGAGGCGAACCCTTCATGTGACGGTGACTCAGCTCACAGAAGTATGTTCCGATGCCCTCCACCTTGGGGATTTATTTTTTTTTAAGGGAAGGGCTGAAAAAAGAAGGAACTAATGGCTCCCAAGGAAGAACCATATTTTATAACGTATTTTAAAGGGCCTGGGCCTCTCTGGATCATAAATCTCATGTTCCCAGTTGGTGCCATGCTCTAAACCTTGAACAGGACCAGAAGCTGGTGCGGCCTTGCCCCCACCCCTCTTAGTGCTTCTACCTACAACACCAGGACACAGCTTACAGGTCACCATTTGATGCCAGGTTTATAAGATTTGGAGAGGGGTGGAATTATAGTGAATTCAAATTGTGTTCCTTCTATGTAAGGTGTTTTTTGGTGTGGAGTCGTTCTTCCAGATTTTCAACTATAAACCTACATTCGACAACTAGAAAAATAACATGGTGTTGGAGAGAACTGCCTTGAGATATTTCATACTATTAACTTGCTTCGTTTGTAAAAATTATTATTAATTCCCTCCCCGGCTACACTGACAGCTCCCGAGGCAGGGACCTGACCCTATGGAGGGACAGAAAATCCACTTGTTGAGTGAGTTCCTCCAGGCCACTCAGGTAGGCCGGGTTGCTGCCCTCTGCTCTACTGTCCCCTAAGGGTAGCACAGCCTGTCCGGGAGCCAGGAGAGGGGGCTGCTGACCCCTTCCCAGCCTTGCACGGGGCTCCAGGCTGGCCAGCCAAAGCCGACCCTCAGCCCAAGGTACACCTGCTGATGGCAGGGCCATAAGACGCCTTGCAGAGTGGGTCTAGTTCACCCTGATCAGGTGTTGCCTGGTGTGCCAGGCTCGCCACCTCTGCGAAACAGGCAAAAGCCTGACTGTCTGTCAAATGGCGAAGCTGCAGGCAGAGGCGAGGAAGAGCAGTCTGGTGGACTGCAGAATAATTGCCAGTACCCCCATGTCCTGAGTGCAGGGACAGAGGGCTCTCAGGCCCTGTGCCCCATGCTGTGCTCCCACAGTCTCTCAGTGAGCCAAAATATACCAGTAGACCATTTAATTGCTGGAGGTTCTCTGCTGGCGGCCTGGGGGGCCATGTCCCCTCAGCACAGCGAAGCACTAAGGCATGAACGTGCCTGTTGTCCCTTAACAAGGCTCTATTCCAGGCTGCCGGCTGGAGCCCCACCCAGGCCTGTCACTCAATGGTGTGAGTCTTGGTTTCTGTTTCAGTCACCATGTCTGATGCCACCCCATGCATGCACAGTTGTGCAGAAGCAGGGGGCTCTGAGAGCAGAGGCCCCCATCAGGCCCACAGGCCCCAGCTCCCCCTACCAGGCAGCCTTTGGAATAGTCACAGGTTCAGTGCCCTGATGCCCACACTCTCTCTGGACTTCCAACTACATGAAACCCAAATTTTGGAAAAGACCGTGAACCTTCCTCATCAATGAGCCACTGTCAGTATTGAGTTGGGGGCAGTTGAGGCTGTCACTAGGGATCTGGATGAGAGCAAAGTGGCCAAGTCTCAGCCATCCTCCCTCCATGCACCTTCATTCTGCAAGACAGGTACGTCTTGCCCTGGTTGGGACAGGGGAGGGGTAGCAGGGCTGTCCAGCCTGAGCAGGGGCAGGGGGTGTCCCCACTGTGTGCACGGTCACCTGTATACACAGCCGATTCTCTCCAAAGCATGTTCCTAGTTCTCACCCATGCTGAGGCAGAGAAGCGGTGTTACTGTTCAGTTTAATTAAAAAGTTCCTGCATTGGCTTGGTGCCTGTGGCTCAACGGGCTAAGGCGCCAGCCATGTACACCTGAGCTGGCGGGTTTGAATCCAGCCCGAGCCCGCCAATCAAAAATGATTGGCTGCAACCAAAAAATGGCCGGGCGTTGTGGTGTGTGCCTGTGGTCCCAGCTGCTTTGGAGGCAGAGTCAGGAGACTCACTTGAGCCCAGGAATTGGAGGTTGCTGTGAGCTGTGATGCCACAGCACTCTATCCAGGGAGACAGCTTGAGGCTCTGTCTCAAAAAAAAAAAAAAAAAGTTCCTGCATAGCCAAGGACATGATCAACAGTGTAAATAGACAACCCCAACCTACAGAATGGGAAAAAATATTTGCACGTTTTCTACATCTGATAAAGGACTGATAACCAGAATCTACAAAGAACTCAGGCAAATCATTAAGAAAAACATCAAACAACCCCATTATAAAGTGGGCAAAAGACACGAACACTTCTCAAATTAATAGAGACAAATGGCCAAGAAACACACGAGAAAACACCCAACCCCTCTAATCAGAGAAATACAAGTCAAACCCATGCGAGGTACAGATCACACCTAATGTCAGTGAGAATGCCTCACATCACCACGTCCCAAATAACAGATGCTGGAGTGGATGCGGAGAGAAAGGAGCTGTTATACACTGTGGGTGGGACTGCAAGCTAGCACGACCTCTGTGGAATAGCGTGGAGACACCTTAAAGAATGGAAAGTAGATCTATCTTTTGATCCAGCAATTCTGCTATTCGGTATCTACCCAAAGGAAAAAAAGACATTTGCCCTCAACTGTTTATAGCAGCACAATTCACAATCGCAAAGATGTGTTAACAACCCTAGTGTCCATGAACACACGAATGCATTAATAAAATGTGGTTTTTGTATACCATGGAGCATCACCCAGCTATTTGAGCAGAGGTAATCTGTCTTTGCCAAAAAAAAAAAAAAATCACCTTTTGTCACTCAGAGAGTCTCTAAACGCTAGTTCCCTCGGGCACCAGGAGGTCGTGTGTGACTCTGAGGGTCAGGCTGACTTGGAGCAGTGGCATGGGGCCCACTCAGGGGACATCCCAGGTGTGATAGCAATTTGTGGTTAACTTTAAGGGTCACCGTAAAAAATAACAACCTGCACGGAACTGGAGACCATTCCTCTAAGTGAAGCATCTGAAGAAAGGGGAAACCAACCCCCACATATACTCTTCGCTAAATTGGAACTGGTCAGTCAACACCTATGTGCGCAAAGGGAAGTAAAACTCAAGGGAAAACCAGCAGGTGGGAAGAGGAAGGAGGGGCTAGGGAGACTCACCCCTAATGGGTGGGATGCACATATTCTGGGTGAAGGGTACGCTTATGACTTTGGCTTAAAATGCACAAAAGCAAACTATGTAACCAAAATGTGTGTAGCCCTGTAATATCCTGAAATTAAAAAAAAAAAGAAAGAAATCAAAAGAAACGAGGCGCTCACAGGCGCTTGACTTGCCCAAGATCCCCTGGGAGGGCGGGGGTTGGACACTGGCTCTGCTGCCCCATCCTCCTGGCCAGTGAGGACCCCATGTTGTCTCTTTTCTGCCGCTGGAATGTTGGAAAAGCAAATGAAGACACACCAATCGAAAATTCATTCTGAACCTGTGGGCATCGTGAGGCAGTACCTGAAAAGCACCCGGATCCCTGAACAGCAGCCGTCCAAGGCAAAGCTCATTATGTAAGAGGGCGCAGGTCCCCTCTGCCTGGGAACTGTGGTTCACATATTTGCTGGAGCTCCCTGCTGGTTGCAAAACACTGTGTCATATTTCATGGAAAGTTCTAAAGGTCACCGCTGCACTTGACTCTGAGTGAGCTGCCTCGCGCCTCGCTGGGGCCTCCCCAGCCTTCCTCAGATGTGTTCATGAGTCCGCAGCTGGGCCGGCGCCGTCCCTGGAACGGGCCCCTGTGCCACAGCACCAAGTCAACCTGACACTCACAGTCACGCACAGCCTCGTGGTGCCCACGGGGACTGGAGTTCAGAGACTCTCTGAGTGACAAGAGGGTGATGTTTTTGGCAAAGACAAACCTCCTCAGCTGAAACAGCTCAACTCACACCAGTGATACCTAAACCCATGGAGACTTGGCAGAGACAATAGGGGCATTTTGATTTTAAAAACACAGAAAAGGGCTGAAAAGATGAAAAACAATGAAAAGATTTTAAGCATGCCAAAACACAGAACCCCAAAAGTATGAAATCCCAAGACATCCTTAAAATCTTGAAGGAGCACTCATGTCCTGAGGCAGGCTCTCGGTGGGGGTCCCATCTCATCCCTTCTCCTGGTCCCTGGCGTCCCTGAGGTCTCTAGGTACCCGCCTGTCAAGGTCTCCCTAAGAGTATGCCTGGCCGAGGGCTCCCCGACAAGTGTGAGGAGTGACACAAACCAGCTGCCACCTCCAGCTGCTCAGTGGCCCAAGGGCTGCAGAACACCAGATTTGAGGTGCTGAAAACCAGCCATGTGGACTTCCCGTTTAATTCTCTCTTTATGCCTCAGAAATACCAAAAAGAGACCGGAATGGATGCCAGCCTTGGCGGGGGAAGCCCTGGCTAACTCCTGGGCTCAGCAGATAGCCAGAGCCTGGCCTGACGGTCTCCCCTGCCAGAAAGCCAGGCAGGATTGCCATTTTCTGGACTCTGAGGCTGCACTCGTTAGGAACCCCCTGGTTTCGAATACCAGCAGAAGTTTGCCTTCGATCTGTTTCTTCATAGTAGTGAGATATACCAGTTGGGCGCAGTGCTCACGCCTGCGATCCCAGCACTTGAGAGGCTGAGGTGGAAGGAGCACTTGAGCTCAAGGGTTTAAGACCAGACTGGGCAATACAACAAGGCCCCTAAAAAACTCCAGCAATCAGCCAGAGGTAGTGGTATTTGTCTGTAATCCTGGTGACTGGGGAGGCTGAGGCAGGAGAATCGCTTGAGCCCAGGAGGGTGAGATGGTTCACAGGGGGTTCAAGGGGATCACATGGGATAAAATACCAAAAAAATCCTGTAAGCCTCAGAGCATTTTACAGAGAACAATGCTGTCATCTGTACCTAAAGCAGCCCCCAGTGAGCGCCACTGGCTCGGATTCAGTGTGCCTCACAGTACTTTGTGTGGAAAAGTTTGGGAAGCTTCAGGCACCAGAACGCACCTGCTCCAGACTCCGTACCTGGGTCCCAGGCCTGAGTCCAGAAGCTGCGGCTGGAGCATCGGGAGAAAGTGCCAGGCGGCACTTGGACTTGAAAGAGGAGCCAAGGGACTTTCCTATTGACAGTTTGCTCTTTTAACCACACATACAAAGAAACTGGTTTCTTAGCAGCAAATTGTGATGGGAGAGGGCGGGTGCTATTCAAGACAGGGACTCGGCTGCCATGGAGCAGACAGAGACAGAAAGTCTGAGAACTCTGGCAGAGGGCGGGCAGAAGTCCTGGGTGGCACAGAACACGGTCTCCATAACTCAGGGTTGGCTGGATACGTCCAAGTGAGGTGGGGTCGTCTAATAAGGACCCGAAAGCATCTGTAAAGGGTGAACTTATATTTGGTATCCAGGGACTAAGAAAACCGCAGAATGTGTAATGCAGTCAACACTCAAAAAGATACATGCTTTAGTACTTGATGACTTCAGATCCAGATAGCTAGAAAATTAACTTATGTGGCTGGTTCATTTCCTGAGATTGGCAAGATACTTAAAAAATTCTATAATTCAGAATTTTCACTTATTCAGACTGGCTTGCCCTCAAATGAATCAGATGTTTCGATACTCACTGACACTGCTCACCTCAAATTCTTTTCTGTTTAAAGCAGACTTCTTGGAAGGCATGATATTTACCCCTAAAGGGGTGAAAAGTGGCTCTGTGGCGGGGGTGGGGGGGGCAAATAAACTTACTTTTTATATGCAAGGCACAGACATACTTACAGTACATAAACAATAAATAGCACATCTGTTTTGTTAGCATTTCACCAGGGTTATTAGAAAAATTCAGAAAGGCCTTTGAGGGATAATAAAAAGGATTAATTTTTATAGAAAGAGAACAGAGGGGGGAATTGGGTGGGACAGTGAGTTAGTTCATCACCCCTTGGAATAGGCTGTCAAAATACAAGGCTTAACTTTGACAGACCATAAGAGACTTGACTACACTTATAATTTTCAATGGTTCCTTTTGGGTTTTGGTGGAGGAGGGCAGGGACTACTGCTTACAACATACATTATTTCATATTGTTTGCTTTTTTTGGTAAACCTTGTGATTTCTTTGGCAAGGGCTAAAATAAAAATAGAAAAAGTTGGGCCCTGCCACATGAGGAAAGAGGGTCTCGGCCATGCCACCTAGCCTTCAGCTGTCTCTGCCTGGAGAGAGAAAGACGCTGAGAACACTCACCCCAAGCTCCTCTCCGTGAAAGATTCTAACAATGCACCAGTTCTAGAAATCAGGCCTGCAGGCAACAGGGGCTGGCCTTGTCCTCTGGAGCACCAGAGGGTGAGGAAGAAGAGGCTGAGCCTTCTCCTCACAGAGGCCCAGGAGCCCTCCGGATGTCTCTATGGGAGAAGAGAGACCAAAAATAATGTGGCCGCACTGCCGAGCAGAAGAGACTGCAGCCAAGCGAGAACGCTCGATTACCATCTCACCGAGACTCAACTGGATGTTCTGGAGAGTGTGATGCCTTTCCCTCCCTCACTAAAGGCGTCAGACTGAGTCAGCCTTCGCTGTGGCAAGCAGGCAATTGGAGGAGCAGTGACACGGTCCCCTTGTCACCGGGCTATCGTGATAGCTCACTCTCCCACGAGAGTCATTGCCTTGAATGAGACAATTGCAGTCCCCCAGGACCTACCTCCCTCGGCCCCTCCCCTTCATTTCAGACACTCTGGGTGTCTCCGTGGGCCAAGAACTGAGGAGCAACACAGGCAGGTACTTTTGGTTATCAAAACTTGGCTGTCATCAAAATTAAACATGTTCATACACAACATGATGAAGAGAATGATAAGACAGTTCACAGAAGGGGGGAAACATTTGCAACTCATATATCTAAGAAGTGTCTAGTGTCCAGAATATCTAATAAAGATCTCCCACTACTCCACAGCAGTAGACTTGATTAAACATTTCTCCACTAAGGTACACAGATTGCAAACAAGAACGTGGAAAAAGGCCAATCAAAACCACAAGGAGCTCGCACCTCACATCCACTAGGATGGCCAAAGTAGAAAACAAAAAGAGAGATAACTGCTGGCACGGGTGCGGAGAGACTGGAAACCTCATATGCTGCTGGTGGGGTAGGGAACGTGACTGTGGGCAACAGCTTGGCCGTTTCTCGGCAAATTAAACACAGAGCTACCACAGGGGCTAGAAACTTCGCTCCTAGTCAAACACCCAAGACAACTGAAAACAGGTGTTCAAAATAACTTGTACACTAACGTGCATAGCAGCACTGTTCACAAAAGCCAAAGGGGGCAGCAACCCCCAAATGTCCATCAGTGGATCAATGGACAACCAAAACGTGGCACATTCATGCAACTGATACTTTTTGGCCACAAAAGGAAGTACTGACATGTGCTACAATGGGGATGGACCTTCACAATGGTATGCCAAGTAAAAGAAGCCAGAGACGCAAGGTCACACGCCATATGCATCCATTTATACCAAATACCCAGAATATCTATAGACTTACACAGAGAAAAAACACGGATCAGCGTTTACCAGGAGCAGTGGGGACGGGGAGCAGGGAGTGATGGCTAACGGACACCCATCTGGGGTGACGAGATAGTTTGGGACTAGATCTCGGGGATGGCTACACACTATACCGATGAACATAATACAACGGAATTACACACTTCAACATGATAAAGTGGTAAATTGATATTACCTGTATTTCATCACAATAAAAAGATGATTAAACCTATAGATCAGCGGTTCTCAACCTGTGGGTCGCAACCTTTTTGTAACAATAAAAATACATCCTGCATATCAGATATTTACATTACTATTCATAACAGTAGCAAAATTACACTTACAAAGTAGCAACAAAAATAATTTTATGGATGGGGGTCACCACAACATGAGGAACTGTACTAAAGGGTCGTGGCATTAGGAGGCATTAGGAAGGTCGAGAACCATTGCTATGAGAACTAGAGGAACATACGGATAAATTCCACTACAGTCTGGCTTTGCAATGATGACTAAGTGTGCTCATGCTGCTGTCCAAGGCCATTTTCTCATCTCTTGAGAACTATTTGCACCTTTTGCCAAATTGATTCAAAGAGATCGTGCCTTTTATGGCTAACATGGTACGCCACTGTGTGGACACACATTATTTTCTTCCACTGATCTCCTATAGATGATCATTTAAGTTGTCTTCAACATGTCTGCTGAGAGGGTCTGCAAGCTGTGAGACCCAGGAGCAATGGGCATGCCTAAGCCCTATTTGCCATCAAAAGTAACAAGAGCAATGGCTAAATCCAAGGCTGAGGCAAGGGAAACACAAGATGTGTCTGGGTGTCAGGAAGTGCCAAGAGCACAATGGGGATAGTCACAGGGACCAGCCTGAAGACAATCTGATCACCAAAATATGATAACAACCCACAGGAAACCCGTGAGTCCAGACATACATGCACACGGACACAGAGAGAGAAGGAAAATCTCTTCCTCTGGGTAGAACTCCAGTTAATGTAGAATTAGTGACAAAATTAGGAAAATCACCTCTTGGTAACCACCATAGCAATAACCCAGGCAAGAATCATCACCGATCCGTGCTAAAACTAGCAAGTGAAAGTTTGATGAGAAAGCGGATGTTTACGTAATTCCAAAGTAGCTCCCCCTGAAATAGTGATTGATGACAAAGGGAAAAACAGGCACTTTATGCAAGAGCAGAGCGTTCGCTCCACCAGGAGGGTGTCGGCGGCATCACGCGCTCCCTGCTGGGATGCCAGGCGTGGGGGGGAGCACCCACGGGAGCACCAGCCCAGCAGCAAAAGCAGGTGCTGGGAACAAGGAAACGCCAGACAGACCCGGAGCCAAGGGCAGGCTGCACAACTGGCCTGTGTGCTCTTGGGAAACACCAAGGTCATGAAAGACGAGACAGGACCGAGGAGCTGCTCTAGACCCAGAGACTAAGGGGAAGGAGAGCGGAACACAATGCACAATTGGGTCCGTCTTACAAGAAATGGCGTTGCTAAGACCACCTGCAAAAAGCGGCTGAAGCCTGCAGCTGCATCAGCGATGATGGCCCAATTTGGGTAATTATACTGTGGTTCGGAACGTGACCTTGCTTTCATGAAACACACTGACATCTTTAGGGGTAAAGGGACATGATGCCTATGACTTACCATCATCTGTTCTGGGTTCATCTAAACACACGCGCACTTACAGAGTGTGAAAGACCAGATGTAAGCACATGTGGTAAAATGTCAACTTGGGGGAATCAGAGTGAAGAGGACATGAGAATTGTTGTATTTTTGCCATTTTTCCTTAAGTTGAAATTGTCAAAATAAAATGGTATTTTCGCAAACGAGTTTAGAAATAAAATGGTCAGGGCAGGAATACAGAGCTGGTCAGCATCGCTCTTACTGTGTCCTATGGCAGGCTTGTCACCTGCGCAGGCCTGTAGTGGGCAAGAGAACTCTTATGATTCCTGGAGAGAAAGGAGACCCTTCTGGGAATTTTTCCTTGGCTTCTCTCAAATAATAATAATTGCCCCAAACGTGTTACCCAGCCAGGCTGGCACAGACACTGGTGGCACGGACATTGGTGGCGCGGACACTGGCTCCTTCCCGAGGACATCTGCCCAGCAGGCGCCAGAGGGCGCGCTCTCCCCAGGGACACAGCGGGTGCCAGGCCACATAGCTCTGCAATGCGTTGGCTGAACTTTTCAGGAAACTTGGATACCACACATACTTTTCCTTTCTTTGTGGGCAGGCAGGATGAGTCACGTTTTTCTGGAGTCTGCTCAGCCCCAAGATTCAGACCTCATCAGCTGGCCTGATCTGGAAGGCTCCGCTGCGGGTGAGTGAGCCTGGGACTGAGGGTGCTGACGTTGGCTGGTCAAAGGCTAGGGCAAACCAGATAGTAATTCTGGATTATGGCAACATTTGGGGACAGAGCCAGGGCCCTCTGTCTGGGCGCAGCCCTGAGGAAGGAGCGGGCTTACAACTCCCCCTACTTCTCTGCCCCCAGGCCCTCTCCCACGGGTATCTGGCCTGTTCCCACTGTCTCCAAGGCTCTGCTTGGTCTCCCCGCCTTCCAGTGGCCACTCTGGTACTGGGAGGAAAGCTGAATGAGTGGTAGCACTAGAGCGAGGATGCCTGCAGACAGAAGCAGACCAGGGCCTGGGGGGGGTGAGCGGAGTGCGAGTTACTGGGACAGCTCAGCAGGGCGAGGGCTGGTGTTGTAGGCAGACGCTCCTGCTCACCACCCCCTCCACAGCCTGGGAAGGCTTTCCTATCACTCCCCAAGGTGTTTCTCAGCACGAGGGAGTGAGCACCCCCAGGGGCACCGCCATTCTCGCCCTGCCTCTCCTCCCCTCACCCACTGGTCCTCCCTCCTCTCAGGCACCCTCCTGTCACGCCATCGTGCGAGCAGGTCTTGGCCCCACCCACATCAGCCCAGTGTCCTGCTGGAAGGGGGGAGCAGAGCTGGCCCTCCGGCCACACTCAGCACTCACAGAATACCCATCACATGTGTGCCTCGGAGGATGAAGGACACTCGGGGTCCCTTGAACAGAGGGGCAGCCAGTGTCTCACCGTGAACCTCTCTGCCTTGGATACACCCAAAGAGAAGGGCTCCTGGTCCTGCCAGGCTGGGTGTGCCCCGATGGATCTGCCATTGCATCCCAGGCACCAGCTCCATTCATGGCTCCGGCACATGAAGTGGCTCAGTGGCGCTGCACGGGTGAGCTCGCCTCACATCCACTCCTCGCCCACCCCTGCTGCCTGGTAGGCAGGGCTGACCCCTGACCCCTGCTGCCACACACCCAGGCTCCCTTCCTGGGAGGGGCCCCTGGCTGGTGTCCCAGGCATAGCTGCAGCCCCTCTGGCTCTGTTCCTGCAGACAGACCAACCGCGGCTCCGGTTCCAGCTCCCACCGGGCTCCCCACATGGCCCTGTCCCTCTCCTTCCTGGGGTGAGGGCAGGATTTTTGCTATTAATCTCTGGGTTGCTTCCCAGACTCTTGTTCGGCATCTCAACTCTTCCCTCACCTTTATAAACACAAAATCATATGATTATAACCATGTAGTCTTTCTACAAAGTTCCATCAGCATTAAGTGCCTAAGAGAGGTCTGCCTGCTGGCAGGATGCTGACTGGCATGGCAAGGGCACGGCCATCCTCAGGAGAAGAGTGGGAAGGTGTCAGCAACATGCAGGAGCCAGCCCAAAGGTGGCAAGTCTGACCCAAGTGCTTTGGGCCTGCAGGGCACTAGGTACAAAGGGCCCATTGATGCCCACCAGCCGCCCCACCGCCTGGAGCTTGCTCTGTGGGGCAAGCTGGAGTGGGCGCTTCTCAGTCCCGGGAGGCCCTTGGCATGGAGATTGAAGACTTGGAGACTCTAAATTAAAGTCTTAAAAACTCAACTTCATTCCTCTCTACAAAGTACAAAACCTTTGGCATTTTATGAGAAAACAGACTTTTATTTGAAAAATAAACTCAAATTGCTGGGATATAAAGGAAGAGCTGTCTGAGATCCAATGCTGACATGTTGTGAAAGGGCCCGAAGTTTTACAAGTTAAATAAACTTCTCCAGAAAGCACATTCGAATTTTAAACAGCTCTCAGGACAGATCCTCTGCAGAAGATCCCCAAACACCCTGCAGAAGCAGACAGAACCCCTGAGAGGGGGCAAACCTGCTCCAGGGTGGGGCCGTCCAAGCTGGAATTCCAGTATCTAATTCAACTACAAACAGAGACGTGTACTTGGATGTTCAAAGTCCACACGCCCTCAGTCCTGGCTGTGGGCTAGCCTTGGAAACTAACGGAACACCTCCGTTGCATGTCTCTGGCCCAGGCCAGCACTTCTTCCAACAGCCGATTCTCTGTGCCCTGAGGATTCCCAAACCAGACTCACCTCAGGCATTCTATGCTCATCTTGCAGTTCTAGGACCAGGTGGTATTTTCTGAACTGTAACCCCTCTACCCTTCCCCTGTGGTGAAATCAAGGGTGTGGGCCAGGCGAAGCATACCACAAGAACAGAAAGACAACACTGTACACACAGTCCTGGGTAACACTGTTCCCTGAAAAGTGGCTTAGTCGTATGCGTGCACCATATTGCAGCATCAAACATATTTCTTCCTGTGGGCTGCAGTCACCGAAATTCTCAAACTCCACCCTAATGGAGCTCAGTACTATAAATTTCCTTCACTTGATGGACATAAAAACCCTAGGAACCAGATATATCCTCTACTTTTTGCTTTTTACTTGTCCTACCAGATACTATGGTCGTGACCTAGAGTATAGCCTTTGGTGTAATCAGAAGAGGTGGCTGTTCAGGTTAGCAGATTTTCACCTCTTTTTTTTTTTTAGCAGGACAAAGATGATGTCCTAATGCCCAGAGGGGCTGACTCCATCAGTAAGCTTACTGAGTTTGAACTGTCCACATACAACAAGATACCAGTTCTTGCTCCAGGGGGGCCAGCCACCTGGTCAGAAGCTCAGCTTGTCTCATTCCCCAAGAGCCACCATTGCATGACTGTGGGGCTCTGGGAAGACGACCACTTCCAAAAAAGTATCTGTGCATCTGGTCTGACGCTAGAAATTCCTTCTCAGGTATACTCTGGACGTGTCAATTCCCCCTGGAGTGCGCCTGTAACTCCTAGAATGCCTGCCCTGGATACATTTGCCGGACCTGTGATCTGACAGAGGAGGGAAAAGGATGGAGCCGGGAGCTCACAGAGGGAGGGAGACAGAGCAGGGAGATCTGAGGTCCCTGGACATGAGGTGTTCTTCCCACATGGGGCAACCATCTGTACCCCGAAGCACCGATGGGTCCCGGGGAGTGAAAAGCCAAGAACTGTAAGAGCTTGGGGAAATAAGAGGCAAGTGCGTGAAAAGCTCAGTGGTGATTTTCAAAGAGACAAGAAGGCAGCACAGCTCATCACAAGAGAACACAGGCTGCAGGATGCCTAAAATAACAGCTACATTTCAGGGCCCTGGCAGATTGCTCAAGGCTGGCACAGTCTGGTAAGGCTTCCTGGAGAAGGTAGGATGGAAGGAAGTCTGTAAGGAGGAAGGAGATCATCATAATTCATCTCTAGGTCTACCCTGGCGACCCCTTCTCTGGCCCCCCACTTCCATCCCTACCATGTCTTCTTTGCACGCTTGCCTCTGAAGTGCAAGTCATTCCCTTGGTGAACCCCGGTGGCTTCCTACATCCCTCCGTTGAAACCTAGGCTCCTGACCTCCACCTGCAAGACCCTGCCCTCGGGCTGCCAGGTGCTCCTTGACAACTGCCTTAGGACATCTGCACTGATCTTTGCTCTGCCCATGTACTTGCTGCCAGAGATGACCCCTGGCCCCTCTGTGCCCAGGGTCTCGGTTTCAGAGGCCTTTGCCGACATCCCACATAAGCAGCACTCCGATGACGCTCATCCTTTTCCCTGGATGCACTTGGTACCACACAACACTTTCCTACCCACAGCACGTCTCTCTTACCTATCCCTAGAATGTTGTCCCCACAGGGTGGGGATTAGCTTATTCACTGCTGACCCCCCCAGTGCCTACCACTTGGTGAAGCAGGGCTCAATGACTGCCCTGTCCAACCCTGGTCAGCTCTGAGTGTCCCCTGTTTACTCTATAGCATCAGCTGTCCCCTGCCTCGGAGGTGAAGTTCAACTCCTGGAATGGTCCCTGCTTCCTTCCCCCAGGCAAGGCTACCCCGCTCGAAAGAGGAGGCTCAGTGTGTGAGGCTGTGTCACCCTCTAGTGGTCAGTTAGCCACATGGCCAGAAAAAAGCCCAGAGATTCTCTGCTGATCCCAGGACCTCTGGGACCCAGACCTAACGTCCCACATTTTCCTATAGGTGAAATCGGATGTAACCAAATAGTCACCAAATAAAGGTGAGAAGGGGCACCTCATACTGAATGTGGAAGAGATTTCTTCCTTCCTTCTAGTAGGCTCCTGGCTGACTGGCTATCCCAAGATGCTGAATCCACAGGAGGCCAACCAGCTGCTCCCAGAGGGCCTCTCAGGGCATCTTAGACCATGAGGGACTCAGAAAAAACTTCAAGCTGAGAGGGGCAGTGCCGAGAGAACATGGACAAAAAGTGAGTTTACAGAAAGCAGAGCTTAGATCTGGTCAGGAGCTTCCCCAAATAAGCAAGCTTACTTACTTCACCGGGGCAGAGAGAAGCTGGGGACAGCCATGTGTGACGAAGCTTTTGCTAATGTATGCTGAGTGTCTCCTCTGCCTCCAGGTCTCTCACGGCTCTCCCCAGCTCTGTCATCATTTCCTCCTCAGAGCAGACATCCTCTCCCCAAAACAGCACCCCACGGCCACCTGTCCACCAGCTTCCTTTCCTTTCCCTTCCCGCTCAGGGACAGGTGCAGCCTAGCTCCAGCCCTCTGTCTGGAAGGTTCCACATCAGCGCTTCCACCTTTGCTTCAAGGCCATCTGGCTGAAGCGTACACCTTGTCCATGGCACCCACTCCAGCAAGACCCTCATCTTAACTAGCTGCGTCTTTAACATATGTGGTCACATTGAGAGGTTCTGGGGGTTAGGGTTCCAAAGTATGAATGTTGGAGGGACAGAATTCAGCCCGGGCATGACACAGGCCTTCTTGCAAGGAGCAGCTCTGTCTTGTCTTCTCAGCAAACGGTCAGTGTCCTGAACCAAGAACACGGGCGTTACGTGCAGGGAAGGTGGAGAGGGACCAGGTCGTTGTGGGCCAGACCGGCCAGACCGGCCAGGAAAGGTGTCCAGAGAGAAGGAGAGGCTGGCCAGGCCTGAAAGGGTGGACAGGAGGAAGCCTTCCACGCAGAGCACGCCCCTCTGTCGTCTGGGGGCAGTGAAGGTGGGCTCCTTTGACCTCTCCGGAGAGGTGATCTCCTGTGCCCCCTCCCAGGCACCGGAGCCACTCTGGTGGCCCTGCGGAGTTGTTCTGTATCAGAACTACAGCTGGCCTGAACACGTTGCCCTTACTGTCCCACGTCACTTATGCGGCATCTTCCTTCATTGTCCTTTGTCTTCTGACTGTTTTAAATGAGGTGACCCTATCTCTTGTCACCATGTACAACTTGTGGAGGGAATTTGTTTGGGCCTCACTTCCTGCCTCCATACCACCCTTCCCATCTCCCACCCAACCTTATTTACTCCAAAATGTCCCCTTTTAACAGGTCTTCCTGTCACCCAGCCCTGTTAGGGGAAATGGATTTTGATAAATGCTCTTCTTTGCCAGCAGTGGAGTGGGACCAACACAGGCTTCAGTCTGCAGGTGCCTCCCCTGTCCTGGGGCAGGGCGGGGTGAGAAGTGACTCCTTCCAGAAGACTTTGGTGTGGGCTGGGTGTTCTTTCTGGTGTTCCAGTGTTTTATTCACACAGAAAAGGAGATGAGTCGTCTGAAATTGTGCCCACTGCAGCTCCTCGAGGTGCTCGGGTGCCCCCACAGGCTGAGCACACAACAGATGCTCAGGGCCGTGACGGAACAGACGGGCTGCCAGCACAGGGTTCATTATCGGCATCAAGTTAGTGGGTCAGGAATACCAGGGTCATGTCAGAAAGTCCAGCGATTAGGCCAGGGCTAGCTAGGGAAATGGGCAAGGCAAGCAATGTGCGTCTGGCACTGTTGGATAGATTTTTTTAAAAAGACAATTTCATTGCATCCTCATAGTAGCTGTGATGGGTTGATTGTGTCCCCCCAAAAATGTTATATCCAAGTCCTACCCACCCCGTACCTCAGAATGTGACCTCATTTGGAAATGGGGTCACTGAAGATGTAATTATTTAAGATGAGGTCATTAAGGTGGGCCTCTGGTCCAGTACAACTGACATCCTCAAAAGAAGTCTGCGTGGAGGCAGAGAGAGGCTGAAGGGGGTAGAGACTGGGGCACTGGGAGCTGGGGACAAGGAAGGGCTCCCCTAGACGGAGAGCCCTGCCCACACCTTGGCTGGGGACTCCCAGCTCCAGGGCTGAGGGAGCTGTGCTACTTTGCTCCCTTGTGGCACTTTGTTATGGCCGTTTGTAAAGGTCCGCCACCTGTCCTCTGCCTTATGAGAGAGGGCACAGAATGAGCTCCGGTCACATCAGTGATGTGACCAGGAAGCTCAAGTGCCAGGTTCCACCCACACACTGGCCCTTCCCTCCCTCAACGGGCAGTGGTCACATGTGAGCCAAAGTGGGGGGCTGCAAGCTGCTCTCTCTCATGGCCGACTTTCTGCTGCTGGGGTCCTCCCTGGGCCCATGAACTACCCTCGGGGGTCAGGCCTGGGTCTGCCTCTGGCCTGGGGAGGATTCCAAGCTTCATGGCCAGCCTTGCCTTGGGCTCAGGGTAGCCCTGCTGGCCAGAAGGCAAATGCCCAGCAGGGCAGGAAGCCCACAGGGAAGGGCCACATGGAGCCACCAGGGCAGGAGGGTTGGCTGCACATGGGCATGGCTCCTCATAGGGCATGGCTGGGGAGCTGCCATGGAAGGAAGGAAGCTGGAAAGGCTGGGTTTGCTTCCAGAAACCAGCCTCTCCTTCCCAGATGTCAGGGCTGTCAGGACTTGGCACCTGTTGGGTGCTTTACATGTGATTCTCTTCCAAATCAGGTCTCGGGTGATAGTCTGGGGACAGGTGAGTCAGCATGGCTGTAGCCCAAGTACTCATTAACAAGTCTACAGACTCCCCAGAGGAGACACCTGCCAGGAGTGAGGGGATAGTGAGGCTCCTGTCTAGGGCGGAGCAGAGCTGAGGGCCCTTCCGCGTGTCTGTGCAGACTCTGCTGACCACGAATTGCCTCTGACACAAACCCATTCAGAAAGAAAAGCAAATGGTCCTGTGACTTTTCTAAGAGTCTTTTGCTAAAAAGACCGGGTGAGATGTGTTAGCAAGGCCAATGTTCAGTTAGCAATGTGCCACGAAGGTCACGCCAATTAAAAATACTGAAATACTTGTGCATCAGTCAGTGAAAACTCACTGCCGGACTCTGACTGTCCCTCCTGGGTGCTCGCCACTCTACTACCCAAACAGGAAACCCCTCGGCAGGAGGGTCAGACACTTGGCCTTCCTGGCTGTTGAGAGTTTTGAAAGAGTCATGAGGGAAAGGGCTTGGGGTAGCCCTGCTGGTCAGAAGGCCAATGCCCAGCAGGGGCACCAATACCTCCATGCTGCACTGCTTACAACTTCTCCACGCATTAAATACCGCAGCCAGTCAACACTGACCAGGCTCGTCTGAGATGGGCAGCATCCTCCCATCCTCCTGGCTCCAGCTTTTCTGCTGCAACACACTTTGCTCACTGGGACTCAAAGGGAAGGAAAAAGGAAGAAGGGCCCAAGTTGAAAAAACACTCCCTACCGTGCTCTGCTCTACACTAGGATGCATTATAGTTCTGAAGGCAATTCTCAAAAAGGACTTTTGAAGACATGAGGAATCACTGGCCCTTGTTAGGGAAGAATGAATTGTCCAGGCTACACATACAGACTTCCTTGTTTCATGACTAGTTTCCTCCCCGGCTTCTGGAGCAAGCTTGTTCCTCCTCTGCCTACCACGCCCCAGGAGAAGGTAATTGTGCCCCACTCTCCCTCACATTCTCCTGGAACTACCCTACACGACAGTGCTCAATTTATGGGTGCTCAGACGATCTGCTGGCTGCTTCATCTGGGCCGCAGGACTTCATCTGAGTAAGCAGGACCGGGTTCACACGGAGGCTGGCTGATTATTCAGAGGCTGGGTCACAAGGGCTGTGACGTTCATGTGTTTGTTTTTTGGCCGGGGCTGGATTTGAACCTGCCACCTCTGGTATATGGGGCCAGCGCCCTACTCACTGAAGGGCTGTGATGTTCAATTTCCCAGTCAGAAAATCGTTCTTTGGGATTAAGTCAAAATGAAGGTCTTTGTTTCCAACAGAGACATATATATCCTGAGAGACCAATGCTGGTTACATCTCTGTCTGAACAAGACGCTCACTCTCCCTTCTCCCGGCAGGTGTGGAAAGGAGACTGGAAGATAAAATCCTCAGCCCAGGGATGAAAGGGGGGAATTCTAGAATGCCAGGGGAGATGACAATGGAGGTCTATGAGTTAAAATGACCAAAATCAAAGCTTCCATTGGGTGAGAGGATCAACTTAATTCTGTAATGTTCTGTCAAGTGGGGTGACCTGGAGACCCCATGGGAATGAATGAATTTCACCCAGTATCAAGAGCATATTCGTTTATGGACTCATAATTCATGGCCTGCTATTTTCCAAAGAATTTAATGCAGAATACACCTGGATCGTGTAAGTCACCTTGGGCTGGCAGCACAGAGACATGGCCTGGACGAGAAGGTCTCACACCACAGATGGTCCACACATCATCCACCTGGGTTTGTGGTAGGCAGGGCTGATTCCTGTGCCCGTGACCACCCTGATGGCTTGTCCTGGCTGCAGCAGAAGAATGAATCCTGAGGACAGACTCCCCAGCAGTCCCTACGCAGGACATACTCCCAGGAGGAAAGCACGTCCCTTTAGCTAGAAGAAGATAGGGATCCTGGAAAAGACCGCAGAGTCTGCGACCTCAGGTGACACTCATCGCTGGTGGCTACAGCTACCAGAAGGTGGCGTGGGCACATATGAGCAGCACAGACGGGACAGCGGGTTTGCTGCTGGTCTCTTCAGGTACAGTCTCTCGGGGGGAGCACGGACACAGAACATATAAGGGTGTTCCAAAGAGCTCGTCACAGGTGACCAAACTCCACGGCCAGGGCTGATGACAGAGCATGGTGGAATTAGTGGGCGGGGGTCTTCCCCCACCAGGGCCGTGTGGGATCCATGTCACCCTCTAGGGGATGCCTGGTGGTAGACAGAAGGTCACTAAAACTTGGAATAGCTGGATGGCCGTGAGGAGCCAAAGATTTGGTGTTTGCTGCAAGTTCTCTTTTGCTGGAAGGCCAGAAGGGAGCCCTCTGCTATCAGAGCCCTCTGCCTTTGCTTGCAGGAGCTCGCCAAGGGGCAATCACACCCTTTCTCCACCCCTTTCTCCACCCCACACTCAGGGTCAGAACAGCCAGAATGTGGAAGAACTTAAGCTGTCTACCACGCACCCCACGCTCAGCTGGCAGCCCGAGCCCACCGCTGCCTGCTCCTCTGTCCTCCTGGTGCTGTGCTGCCCCTGCAGGCCCAGAGAAGGGCCTGAATGCTGACCGACGACCATGACGGGGCTCCCTGGGACAGCCACTGGGGAGCATATGGATGCCTGAGCCTTGCTCTTCCCACCAGTCCTGGCTGTTGTGTCATGACACTTACTCAGTCCTAATGCTGCCCCCACCTGGAAGGACTGGAATGAGAGCTCTGCATGGGGTAAGCTCCCCCCACTGTGGACAGCGTGACCCGCTGAGTCCGGCCAACGACTGCAGAGGAAGCAGCTTCCCATAGCATTTAGGAGAAATGAGAAACTGATCCAGGCAGAAGGGGCTGAACAAGCCTCAGCGAAACAAAGAGAAGACAAGCAAAAGTAAACACCCCAGGGAATAGCTCGGGAAACATGGCTGCAGTGGGTGCTGCGGCCGGGGACTGCGCTAGCTTGGACGGTACCCCCCAGAACCTCAGAATGCGAGCTTATTTGGGAACAAAGTCATTGCAGACATAATTACTTAAGGTAAGGTCACACCAGAGCAGGGCGGGCACTTCATCTCATTTGACTGGTGTCCTTTTAAGAAAAGGAAGGAAACACAAGCAGGGGAGAAGGACGTGACCCTAAAGGCAAAGCCTATGTGTCTGCAGGCTGAAGAACACGGGTTTGTGGGCAGCCCCAGAGGCTGGGAGTGGCCTGGAACACATCCTTCCTTGGTGCCTTCGGAAGGAGCACGCCCCTCTGACACCTTATTTCACACTTACAGCCTCCAGACTTGTGAGAATACAAACATCGGTTGCTGAAGCCATCCAACTTGGGGTACTTTGTGCAACAGCCCTAGGAAACTGGTCCATGGACCGCAAAGGCAGTAACAATGCTACAGGTACATGGGGCAGGGGGAAGGTTTGACCTTGAAATTTGTGGCAAACACATCAGACTGCTGGAAGGGCTGGGGGTGCTGGGCTGATGTGACCAAAATTGTACCCCCATCCTTTCCTGCTGGCCCCAGAATGTGCACGGCCACTGCTGTGACCACAGAGGCCAAGTTAGGGTGTGCTGGGAAGAGTGAGGATGCTCAGGTTTTCTGGGGAGCTTGATTCTTGTGGAGTGACTTATGAACAGCAGGAGTGTTGGAGAAAAGTCGGGTTTCAAGACATTGACCTGGGGCTGTAGGGATGTCTGTTAGCATGGGAAGGGCTCCGTGAACACCCCCCCCCTCAACTAAGCACTGCAGAGCTGAAGGGAGGGTTTCAACCCCGGGGGAAGGTCTTGTGTGGACCATTTTCTAATGCGACCACGGGCTCCTTAGCTTAAGATCTGAGCAGGACTGTGGGCCGCCAATCCATGCGTTTACCATTGTGAAAATTGGGCCAAATCACCTGCCCAATAGGTTGTTCACAAAAATACCTGCTGTCCTCTGTTCCTTACTGCAGACTCTAAGATCTGCTTCCTACTACTATAAAAGAAGAGAAAATAATCTGATCACATTCGTGATTTTTTTCCCCTTATCTTCTTTCTAGCTATGTCATTCCTTACATTTTTCTTTAAGCTAAAATCACTATTTCTACTTTATGTTTTTGGTATACAAAAAGGAAATTTTATATCATTACTAGCAGCAAAGGGTTTCTTGTCTCTGCAAAGAAGATGCAGCAATGCTCTGAACATCCCTGCATCCCAGCTGCCTGCACTTCTGCCTTAGGGAAAAGAGGCCCCCAGTCGCTGAGCTCAAGGACCACACCCAGGGTTTTGGGAGAGGTCTGTGCAGGCCCTTCACTGAAGAGGCAGCAGCTTTAGGTTCCTGGTGGCTGGGGACACAAATGCATCTGGGAGAATACTGCACAGAGCAACGAGGCCTTTGGGAGCTTCAGGCACCAGGGTCTAGCTGGTCCGGCTGCAGCAGCCCAGGCAGACGTGGGCAAAGCCAGCCAGGTCCGAGACTGAGCTCCCTCATCACCACACCCCCTTCTGCTCGGCCTCCAGGGTTCTAGGAGCACCGTCAGCCTCAGACCTGCATCCCGTCCCTCCCTGAACCTCTATACCCAGCTCCTTCTCCCTGACCACCGCTCCGCACCACCAGTCAGCCCTGAGCCCAGTGCTGGGTGCTGCTCTGGGCTGTCTTGGCGGCTCTGACTTCTCTCTTCTGCTCCACCAACACCCACTACCTCTGCTCCATGTCACACAACTACCCCAAGGCTCAGGGCTGGGTGCTTAACATGTTTTCAAGACAAATTCATTTTTAGTTACTGATAAGTGAATACCGCCTCAGAAAGTTGGAATGTCTCGGATAAAGGAAAGTTTCTCTTCGGCCCACTCATCCAGCTGTAATCTTACACTCAGAGGCCATCACAGTCTGACAAATGTCCTTTTGCAAAAATAAAAGAGGGAAGGGGTGTGTGTGAGTGCGCACATCACACACGCAGGCACACACACACACACACGCATGCAAGATACATAGGTGTTCAGTTACAGGCACCTGCTTCCCTCCCTGTAAGTGGTTCCCTTCTAAACCCCTTCCAGCTCCAATTGTCTCAATCTGCAAGGCTGTCAGGGACTGAAAAGTAACAGTTGAAGAACAGTGAACATCTAAAAATTGTAAATAACATCTAAGACTCAAATCAGTACCCTAAACCCCGTAAATGCATCAATGTACAAAGTTATGATTTAATAAAAAATAATTTAAAAAAGAAACATCTAAGACAATGAAAAGGAGAAGTACTTCAGGAAGCTGACATGATTTCAGAGATCTTTCTGGGGCTCAGTTTCTAAAGGAACAGCTCCTGTCCAGAGCAGGCAGCCCCAAACACAGAGGAAGACGGTGAATAAAACCTGCGCCAGGCTGCCCTGGGCCCTGGGCACTCCCACCGCCCAGCTTGCAAGGGCCCTCCTCCCTCCCCTTTCCTCCTCTTCTCCCCTCCCCTCCCCTTCCCCTCTCCCCCCTAACCTGGACTCTGCACCCTGCTTGCAGGAGGAGAACGTCTCCTACCAAGACTCGGCCTCTCTCATCTGGAGCCAGCTCACAAGCCCCTCCTGTGCCTGCTTCAGACACCCAACCTGTCCTAACTAGGTTCAGCCCTCACCCCAGCGAGGCCGTCATCCTCTCCAAAGCCTCTGTCTGCCCCTTACTGGGGGCTCTGGAAGGTAGAAACCCCACCTTTTTGACACCAAGTCCAGCACATTTGATTTTCCCAACGTCACAATTTTCCTACCAGGCAAGCGGTGGGACATGTCCTCGTCCCCACAGACAGAAGCCTCATGCCTCTTTGCATAGGGGCGTGCCTGACTTCCTTTCCCTGCACACATGTTCAGAGCCCTGGTCTCTAGATGGCACTTACGTGGGGGACAAGGAGAAGAAAGGCTCATCTTAAGGCAAAAGCGCTAAAGGGAAAGTGTGCCGTCCTGCGACCTCAGAGTGTCTAGAGGATGGTTGGCTTCAGTGCCGCCCTGCCTGGCACAAGCATCCTCATTTGCTTTCTATAGAAAGAAGAAACCCAGAATCTCCCCGAGTAACAAACCTTCTCCGTCCACGCGGGGACTGTAACACACCAGCCCTCCTGGAGGAAGAACAGAGGCACAGACCTGGCTTCCTGTCCCGAGCAGGCTCAGGTGCCCAGGGGTGGGAGACCCGCTCGCGCTCTGCAGGACTTCCTGGCGGATATATGTCTGAGTCCCTGAGGGTATCCATGGATCACAAAGCCATGTGGAAATATCAGAATTAACTGAGTGGCTAACAGCTCAACAGGGAGGGGACTGCTGGCCGCTCCTGGGGACTCTTTGGCCTAGTGGGAGTTTCTTGTGCTCAAACCCTCAAATGTGGGCACAATGTCCAAGGCTGGTCCAGTAGAGTGGCTGGAGTCCCTGCCTGCGCATCTCTGGTTTCCAAATCAACAGCACATCCCAGCTGCTCAGTTATTAAATTCCAGGGGGGCCCAGAACCTCTGCCACCACTGTGGTCAGGAATGGGTCTGAAGGGCTAACCTTTGGCTGCTTATGACAGCCCCCTGGAGCCCAGCACCTCCCTGGGGAGGGAGGGGTGCTAGAATCAGGCTGCCTGGCTTGTCCTGCTCCCTGGCACCCACCTGCGGCTCTCCCGGACCTCCTGTATCTTCCTTTCTGCTTCTGGAGATGTCTCTGATCCCAACAGGCTGACCAGCCATACCACAAGTCCTCCACATCTGAACTGGTGGTCTGAGTTGTAAACCTTGACCTTCCTGCACAACCTAAGTACTGGGTTGTGTAGTGTCCCCTCAAATTTATGTTTTTCCCAGAACCTTAGAATATGACTGGTTTTGGAAGTAGGGTTGTAGCAAATGTAATTAAGTTACGAGGCGGTCACACTGGAGTCTGAAGGTCCTCATACAATCTCCTGGCAAGAAGAGAGACACACTAGGAGAGAACACGTGTGATGCCAGAGACAGAGATTCCAGAGACGCGTCTACAAGCCGGGGAACACCAGGGATGCTGGTGGTGCCCAGAGCTGGGAGAGGGGGCCGGAGTGGGTCCTCCCTAGAATGTTCAGCAGGAACACGGTCCTGCCCACGCCTTGCTCTTGCACCTTTGGCTTACAGAAGTGTGAGAGAACAAACTTCCATTGTTTTAAGCCACTCAGTTTGTGGTAGGAATTGAAAACAACCAGTATCGCATGACGCCACACCATAAGTCCTCCCCGAGCCACCCCAACATGGGTCTGCACTGCCACCCCTCCACTTAGGCGGTACATGACGAAAATTTGAGAATTTCAGGATGCTGTCAAGAAACCTGGGACATCCCCTAGAACGCCATGACACCAGTGCTAGAACATTCTGCTCCCTGCTGGGCTTTATGGATTCGGTCCTCACTGACTTTCCCCAGTAATGGAAACGTCTGAGAGAGGATCACTTGTCACAGCTGCAATGTCCTGGTCACGTGCCACTGTGTATTTGCAGTTAAAGGCCCATGTAAGCCAAGGAGCAGTCTTTAGGGGGACTAGAAACAATACCACACACACACACACACAAAAGTAAAGAAATGAAAAGAATGGAATCCCTCCCTTTCCTTTCTTATAATCAGGAAGACTGAACTTCACTCTGCCGCCGCCTGGCCTCACAGATCAAATGCTGCTCTCTGCATGCAGACCTTCTGAGAGCAGATACGACCTGCAGAAAGAAACACTCACTGCCCCAGACCTCTCATACTCAAGGGCTCGTTTGGTTTCCAAATCACTGTCTTCCTTAATGCAAATGCTCCAAGTCAGTAGGAAGAACTAGGAGAGGAGAGGCAGGAAAGGAAAAATAAACTCACCCACTCTACAGTTTGCCTTGTGTGTTTCACATTATGATCAGCGGTGCTCACCTGAGAACAGTTTATCCTCAGATCACAAACACAAGCCTAAGAGACTCTCTCTTAAACACAAACATTCATTTCCCTCATTTCTCCAGCACATCCATCCTGGCTTCCATTTCCTGTTGCCCAGAGCCCAAAACAGAAAAAGTAGATATCTAGGTTTGACTGCACCAGAAGAAAGCAGAGTCAAGCCTTCGAATGCCAAACCACAGTGAGTGGGGAGGAACCCGGAGACCAAGCCGTCTGGTCCTCTGGCCCTGGGATGGGCCTAACCAAACCTCCATGCCTGCAGGTTTGCAGAGAAGGCTGCAGGCAAAAGTATCACTTGGTTGTCCTGACAAATCATACTGTGGGTATCAGGATATTCAGTTAACCCCATGGACCAGGCTGCACCAGAAGGCTTGGGCTCCGATAGATTGGCTAGGAAGACTGTGACGGGTGGAAACTGACACTGTTCTGGAAGATGATTTGTTTGAGAGGAGAAGAGGCAGACACAGACCTGGGCACTCAGCACCATGTCACCCGCAGCCACCCGGCGGCCGAGTGGCACCCACCTGAAACAATAGCATCAATGTCTTACTTTTTCTGGAGCGGGAGAAAAACCTGATGCCACCGGGAGAGGTAGAGGGGTTGGAGTTGGGTGAAGACTCTTTGGAGGAGGAGCGGAAGATACCGCTGAAGCTCATGCGGCGCGGAGAGCGCGGCGGAGACTCCTGGTAGGAGAATGGGAACACAGTTTTGGGAGAGCCAGGGCTGGTCTTGGGCCTCACCGGAGCAGACACAGGGCTGGAGGGCCGGGCCTGGGGGCCTCTGGAGAAGAGCCCTTTGGAGGGGCTTCCCGAGCTGATGGGGCTGTCCACCTGCAGAAAGACAAACAGACGGGTCACTCCAAGCGCACTTTGGACACTCTGACCTCCGCCCTGCACTGGGGCCTGCTCTCATTATCCCTCTCACCAGGCTGACCCTCCACAGCTCCCTGCCCAAGAAATAGCCCTAAGCTGCCACACAGGTGGCCACCAAGTAGTCTAGAGATACCTGCCCCAAGAATGGCCCCCCACAGGCTGGTTAGCACTACATCCTGGAGGCCCACTGGCCATACTGTCCCACTCTCTAAAGGGACTTCCTAGAGGCAAAGGGGACAGGAAGAAGGCAGTGGCAAAGATTCAAAACAGACAGCCTTCTCCTTAACCCGGGGTGGCTCTGCCTCCTGGCCTGCTCCTGTTAAGACTTTAGGTTTATCCTCCTCATGGTCTGACCAGCCGGGAACATGGTGCTCTTACCCACCTCAGGGAAAAAAGCAGAAACCCCTGCAAACCAGAACAGATGGTGCCTAAGGCTCCATCCTGGGGGACCCTGGCACCAGGAGATGGGGTATTTCCACCCCCAACCTGCCTTGGCAGCTGAATGACAGAGATGAGGAGGTTAAGTTAAGGAAGCCCCAAACCTCTGAGACACTTCGTTCATGACTTAAAATCATAGTTACAGCTCGAAAAATTATCAGACCCCATACCTATGGGACAAAGCGCAGGACACATAGACTCAGAAATACCAGTGTGCCCAGAAGCCTGTGCCCCTGCCGTGTAGGTGAGGATCACTGCAGGCTGGGGTGGCTCAGCTCTGCCCCTGGCTGTGCCATCCCAGGCATGTCACTTAGTGTCGCTAAGTCTCTATTTCCCCTTCTGTAAAATGAGGACAGTCGTACTTTCGCCTCATGGGGCTATCTGACTGTCATGTGATGTGCATGGACCAGGGCACAGGACCTTAAGCACGGTGATCTCACCAGGCAGGGCTCGCTGCGGCCGCCCTCCCACTGGGAACTTGCAACATTGCAGCCAAAAGACGTCAGAGCTACCTGGTTCAGCAGCAAAAAGGGGAAGGAACCTGCGCACGGGTCTCATGCTGACAAGAACGAGAGGAGACCCTGGACACGCCGGGCTCTGGTGCCCGGGGCTTGCTGAGAAGGGGTCCTGGCACACACTCCGTGTCCAGTTCTACCTGGTCCACTTTGGGGAGGCTGCTGGGGGAAGATCTTCCAGCACTAGAGGGAGCCCCAAACCCTCAGCTTGCCCACACCAAAAGGTAGGATGCCTTTGGCGACACCACCTTCAGTGACCAGAGACCGCTTGCCACAGAGTCCAGCGTCCCCCATAGAGTCTCCAACTAAAGATACGGCACTGCCACAAGGGGCTGCCACAAGGGACGGCGCTGGCTTGTGCCAACCCCTTGGCTGAGTGGGCTTCCCAGGCAAAGGGCACAGCGTGCTGCCAGGAATATGTGACTCAAGCTCTCTTCATTGTCGGGAAGTTCAAGTTTTTGTCTGTTTGTTTGTTTGTTTTATGACTACTTCAGACAAGAAGCCTGTAGACTGTCTGTAGAGTATTCCGTTTAGCCACTCTCCCTCCTACCTATGGGACTCAGGGTAAGTCCAGAGAATAAAATGAAAAACAGGAGGCTCTTCCAGTGGAGGTCATGTTTGGGGGGTGTGGGGTGGGGACAGCAGGCACAGGGGATAGAGGACGGCCCCACAGCAAGGCGGTATGACCAGCAAAACTCTGGATGGAAGCTGGAGCTTGCATCCCAGCTCCGTTTCCAGTGGTGGGAGGAAGGGAGTCGCCCGGGAAGAGTAAAAGGAGAGGGGTAGAGGCCACGTGGGAGGGAGAGCCCTGAAGAGGGGAGCTCCACTGACCTGCTCCACTGGACCCTCTGCCTGGGCACATGCTGACATCCAGGGAAGACTGGGGGCCCCAGGAGAACGTGAGGAGCAGCCAGCAAGCCCACAGCACCGGGAGCATGATGCCCACAAAAGCGCCCAGAGCTAAACAACTACTCCTCACAGAGGCCCAGACGCAGAGAGGACTCGGAAAGCTGGCTAGGTTCTGGACAGTCCAATGCACAGGGCTGGGGAGGTCCCAGTGCCCAGAGACAGAAGGCTGCCTACTGGGGCCACCACAGGGAGCCAGGGGAGGCTGAACCCCATGCCATGAAAACCAGTCACAGAGGCCAGGGGGACCCCAAGATTCACCTGACTGGGACTACATTGTGCAGAATCCCAAGCCGATGGAGCCAGGCACCACAATCACACCCAAGGAGGGAGCCCCAGATAGCAGAATTCCCATTCTTGTCCCCTGAAAACAGCCCTGCTCAGCCCCTCCCACAGGAGCCTCATGGGCCTGGCCACTCCCCGGCGTGAGGCAGCAGGTGGAGGGAAATGCCACGTAGCTTCCTGCGGGCGTCAGCAGTGCAGACCCAGTGGGCACCGGGTGAAGCTGCTGGGGTGGGGCCACAGCCCTCACTGCCAGGTGAGCTGCACCGGATACGGCTTTGGTAAATGTGCCTGGGTGACCCTGGGGTGTGGACGAGACTCCCAAGTGCGTGCCTGGCTCTGGGAGCTAATGGGCAGAGGGCACTCAGGCCGTCTGCCAAGCAGAGCTTTGCAGACGGGGCCATTTGTCATGTAGCTGCCAGAGAGGAAGCGGAGGCCTGGGCCAAGCCTGCGACTCTGGCCTTAGACATGCTAGCCCTTTCCTTTGAGGGAAAAAGAAGCTGGGTGTGGGAGGGGCGGCCCCAGGACCAGCAAGGGACTGACAGAGTGGACACCAGACACCTCCAGCACCGGGAGGAAATGGCACAGAGGGAGTAGGAGGTGGGGAGGGTCCGGGGCGGGCAGCATGAGGGCAGCTCTCAGCCCAGGCAGAGGCCAGGCCAGAGTCCAGGGGCACCCAGCTCACCTGGGGTTCAGTGTAGGGAGGAGGCAGGTGCAGCTGAGACCTGGGGATCCCACAGAGTGGACAGAGTGGTACCCGGGGGGGCAGCGGGGCTGTCCACAGTGTCTGTCTGCAGCCTGCCGGTGAAATGTCCCTAGAATGCAGGTCCAGGAGGCAGCAGGGTGCCCCTTGGCAGAGTGGACGATGCGTCTAGAGGCCTGAGCCCACCTAGCATCCCAGCCCCCCCGTGAGCCCTGTGCCAGCCACCCTCCGTGTCAGTTATGTACGTGAGGATCCTACGAGATGGTGCCTCAGAAATCCTGGTCTCCTGGGGATGCCTGTCCTCCCGCCTTCCTGGGGATGACAGGGACTGGAGTGCCTCTCCTTGCCTTTCTGTTCCCTCCTGTCACTCTTCTCCCCCTTCCTAAGATCCTCAGAGAGGGCCAGACGTCAGCACCCTCCGACCTGCTTTCCACTGCGCGCAGCTGCGCCTGGAGCGAGAACCAAGGACAGAATTTGGCAGGGGACGACTCAGGGAAGAAGACGACGCTCTGCAGAGAGCACGTGTCCCCCTGGGCGAGTGTGTCCTCAGCTGCTCTGTCACCTTCGGCACCTGAGGCTGTTCTACTACCTGGCTAGCCAGGCAGGAACCCCTGTTCCTTCTTGTGAGTCAGGTCTCCTTGCCCCAGACTGGCCAGTTGCGTCAGTAATGCCCATGTCCCTACCTTCTCGGATGTCACTACCACCCGTCAAGCCGAGTTCTGAGCAAATAGTCACAGATGGCAGGAGCACCTACAACCAAGGCCCTTTTCCGTTCAGAAATGATTTATTCGAGGTAACAACTTTACTCTGAAACCCTCTGGAGCCCCCGGAAGGTGGCTGGTGGGCCAGGGTGAAGCCCCACAGTCTCAGGGCCTTCCTGGGTTTCCACGCGAAGGAAAGGGCTGTGCCAATCACACAGGCCTTGGATGGGCCCAGACCAGGGGCCCTTGCTGCCACTCCACTGCCCTACAGGTCCCGAAGCCCCGCTGAGGCCAGGCCCTGACAGCCTTTGTTGGCTAGACGTAGCAGCTCTAACAAGGCCGCCTGCTCAGGCCAGGGAGCATCAGGGCATGATGCCCACTGAGCCCCACAGGCCCAGGCCAACTTGCTGACTCAGTGCATGTAATTCAGAGTGCTTAGAGCACACATTAGTGTTTCCAGGATTGGCACTGCTGCCCTGCTCCCAGGCTGGCCAGCACCTAGGACCACTCCCAGATCCTGGAGGTGGCATCGCTGCTCTAGCACCCTCACGCACAGCCTGCCGCAGGGCTGTGGGTGGCAGGATGTCAGGGAGCACCTCTCGCCCCAGCCCTGGCTCACCGGGACCTCTCCCTCCCCTGCCATGGCCACCCCAACCCCTCACCTGATGCTGTGGACCCTTCCCCACCCAGCATCCTTCTCAGCCAACAGACCTGTGGACATGCTGAGGGGGTGGGGTGGAGCTGTGAGCTAAAGAGAGGAAGGGATGAGTGGGAAAGAAACAAAAAGGTGTGCAGAACTGCAGGTGGTGTAGAAGGGCTGCTGGACGAGGGGATGAGAGAGCCCGAAGGTGGGGGGCGGGGGTGGGACGCGCTCCCGTCTGTCACAGAGATGGCCGAGAGCCATGTGATCTGAGCAGCCCACACTCCCAGCGCCCCTGGGTTACCTGCACCAGGCCTCCTTACGGTCAATTCTCCCCTGCATCGGCCCACTTGGGGGACCTGGGCGGCCACAGTCAGCCCAGAGTGAGGAGAACAGAAGGCGGGAAGCCTGGGGCCCTCAAGCTGGACAGCACAGCAGGTGTGAGGGGCCCGGCCACGTAAGGCGAACATCAGGCTGGGTTGGCTACAGGCATGTGTGCAGGTGGTCACTCAGGTGACAGCCCAGGTGACTGCACCTGGCAGTGTGTCTCGGGCTCTGCCTGCCTGGGTAGCACGTCCAGGGAGCTGGGAGAAGTTTCAGGAAAGGAGGCCTTACCTTACGGGAGCTCAGCTTTTCTGAGCTCTCCAGGTCCCCATCCAGCAGCGGCATGGCAAAGGCGCTCAGGTCCTAGGACAGAAAGCAAGTGCGTGGTCAATGAGGGTCGGGGGTCTGCACGTGGCCCTCAATGAGTGTAACCCCCGTCTTTTGTCTTCCTCCTCCAAATCAACCACTAAGGAGCGAGGTGGGTGTATCGCCCCCCACAAGATCCTGACCACCCGCCACATTCCCTTCCAGAGGGAGAAGTCAAATTTCCAGTAGCTGCCAACGACCTGACCCGCCATCACCCCAGGGAAGGAGGAAGGAAGGAAGGCAGAGAGAGGAGGGGGAAGGGTCGCAGAGCAGCTGATGGACAGGACCACATCCCAGGACACTGGGGAAGATGACAGGGTGGGAGCAAAAAGGGCAGCGATGGGGCCAAACCATGGAAAAGGAGTCTGAACCAGATAGCGGGAGTAGCTCACCCCAAACCCAGCATGTCTGAAACGTCAGGGCAAACACCTCCACAGCAGGCAGACGCCCCACCTGCCCGACCTCAAATCCAGTAGAACCTGCATTTTTTAACTTTTTAGTTGTGGTAAAAATACACCTAACAAAATTTGCCTTTGCATCCATTTTAAGTCCAGAACTTTCTCACCTCCCCAAACTGGACTCTGTCCCCATGCTGATCCCCGACACCACCTCTCCTCAGCCCCTGACGCTGCCATTCTACATTCTGTCTCTGGGAATGTGGCCCTGCAGCAACCTCGGGCACATGGCTTTGGTTGTTCTCCTTTTGTGACCGGCTTATTTCACTGGGGATACCGTATTCCAGACTTATCCATGCTGCAGCGCAAAGGGATCGCCTTCCTTTCTAATCCTCAGTAATAGTCCATTTTATGATTATACCACATTTTGTTTATCTACTCCTCAGACAGTAGATACTGGGTTAAATCTACATTTTGGCTACTGTGAACCGTGCTGCTATGGATACAGGTGTTCTGGATTGAATTCTGTCCCCTTTCACTACCAAAATATTCATGTGTTGAAGTCCTAACCCCTAGGACCTCAAAATGTGACTGTATTTAGAGAAAGGGTCTTCATAGAGGTAATTAAGTTAAAATGAGGTCAATAGGATAGCCCCTAATTTAATAGGGCTGATGTCCTTTTAAGAGATCAGGTGGTTCAGGTCTGTAACCCTGTAGCACTCTCGGAGGCTGAGGTAGGAGGATCACTGAGATTAGAAGTTTAAAACCAGCCTGAGCAAGAGTGAGATCCCCTTCTCTACTAAAAATAGGACAATTAGCCAGGCATTGTAGTGGGTGCCTGTAGTCCCAGCTATGTGGGAGGCTGAGACAAGAGGATTGTGTAAGCCCAGAAATGTGAAGCTGTAGTAACCTAGGCTGATGTCACGGCACTGTAGGCTGGTGACAGAGAAAGACTCTATCTAAAAAAAGAGAGCGAGCGTGTGTGTGATCAGGACACAAACACACACAGAAGGAAGACCAGATAAAGACAGAGAAGGTGGGGCAGGCACCTACCTACAAGCCAAGGAAAAGGGGCCTCAGAAAAAAAACCACCCCACTTAGACTTCCAGTCTCCAGAACTGTAGGAAAACATCGCTTCTCAGTCTTTTGGCTAAGATCAAGTGCAGGATTGTAGGAAAACAAACTTCTGTTGTTTGAGCCACCCAGTTGATAGGACTTTGTTACCACAGCCTCCAATAACTAATACAATAGGTGTACAAATACCTCTTCAAGACCTTGCTTCCAATTCCTTAGAGTATATACCCAGAAGTGGAACTACTGAACACCAGATAATTCTATTGCTAATTTTTTGAGGAATCCCCATACAGTTTCCCACAGTGGCTATCCACGGTATCCAGGATTTTAATTTCTCCACAGTCCTCACCCACACTTGTTAATTTCTTGTGTTGTTTTTTAGCATGGCTGTCCTAATGGGTGGGTGTGAGGGGGTCTCTCACTGTGGTTCTGATTTGCATTTCCCTGTAACCTGTGATGCTCAGCATCTTCTCATGTGCTCACTGGCCATTTGTATATCTTCTGTGGAACAGTCTCTATTCAAGATCATGGCACATATCCTAACCTGGTTATTCATGGTTAATTTGCAAGAATTCTTTATATATTCTAGATACTAACCCCTTATCAGATATACGATTTCCAAATATTTTCTCCCATTCTGTGGGTATCCTTTTCACTCTGTTGACTGTGTCCTTTGATGCACAGAAGTCTTTGACTCAATGTAGTCCAATTTATCTATTTATCTATTTTTGTTGCCTGTACTTTTGGTGTTGTATCCAAGAAATCACTGCCAAATTCAATGTCATGAAGCTTTTCCCCTAAGATTTCTTCTAAGAGTTTTTTTGGGTTTTTTTTGTAGAGACAGAGTCTCATCTTATCACTCTTAGTAAAGTGTCATGGCATCACACAGCTCACAGCAACCTCCAACTCCTGGGCCCAGGAGATTCTCCTGCCTCAGCTTCCTGAGCAGCTGGGACCACAGGCGCCTGCCACAACACCCAGCTATTTTTTTTGTTGCAGTTTGGCCAGGGCCGTGTTTGAACCCACCACCCTCGGCATATGGGGCTGGTGTCCTACCCACTGAGCCACAAGTGCTCCCCTAAGAGTTTTATATTTCATAGTTTTTTGCTCTTGCATTTAGATCTTTGATCTCTTTTGTGAGTTAATATTGGTGTATAGTGTAAGGTAAGGGCCCAATTCATCCCCTTCTGCATGTGGATATCCAGTTTCTCCAGCACTATTTGTTGAAAATACTGTCTTTTTCCCATTATGTGGCATTGACAACCCTTACCCAGAGTCATTTGACTATATCTCTGAGGGTTTATTTCGGGTTTGCCATTCTGTTCCATTAGTCACTGTGTGTGTGTGTGTTTTAGGCCAGTACCACACTGTTTTGATTACCATAGCTTTATAGTAAGTTTGAAATCAGGAAATGTGAGACTTCCAACTTTTTCCCCTTTTTTTTGAAAAATTGTTTTTTTCATTTGGGGTCCCTTGAGAATCCATGTGAATTTTAGAATAGACTCATTTTTCTATTTTTGCAAAAAATGTCATTGGGACTTTGGTAGAGATTACATTGAATTTGTAGATCAATTTGGATAGTACCAACCTCTTAACAACATCATCTTCCAACTCATAAAATAGGATGTGTTTTCATTGGTGTCATCTTTCATTTCCTTTCAATGCCTGTAGTTTCCTGAGTACTTACTGAGCCTTTCTTCTAACCCATTCCCTCCTGCCCCACCGCTGGAGTCCAGGCTTGCACACCCTCTGGCCCATTCTCTCTTGTGCCACCTGCTTATCCTCCAGACTTCTCAGCTTCCCCTGTTTGACTCTGTCCTCCAAGTCTCTGCTTAAAGACAGGCCCCTGAAAATGTGAGCCTTCTTATGTCAGCTCCTCCCCTAAGCCCCGGTGGCTCTGCCCTAGCCTTAGCTAGGCCCAGCCTTTTGGTTTCCATTGACTTCCTTGTCCTCAGCCCTGCCTCTCACTCACCTAGGGCACATGGGTGAGGTGGCTCTGCCTGTGGGGTGAGGCAACCCAGTCTGAGGGCCACTAGCTCTCCATGGGGGTTCGTGGCCAGCCCAAGGCTGTATTCCAGACCCCACAGATTAGCTGACCTCCACAGCCTTGTTTCTGATGTGCTCGGCACCTGGCTCATTCTCTCAGCAATAGCCCAGGTAGACTCTGGTTTCTAAACACGACTATGACTGTGGACAACCCACCTAGGACACTGTCTCAACTCTTCAAGCACTTTGGTTCAAGGACACTGTCCACTCTTTCTGACCCTGCTGCCCCTCACACTCTCAGGGACAGCTCCAAGTCACATCCCAACCCCCAGCATAGAGCCCGGCCCATGTAGATGCAGGAATTAGCTACCCTGATGCCATTCTCCAAACACTCCAACCCTGTCCTTCCTCTGTGCTTGCCACATGCTCTCCCTGCCCCTCAATCTAACTCACAGACTGAACCCCTAAGTGTCCTGCAAAGCCCAGTTCAAATATCCTCTCTGGCTTGGACTGGCCCTCAGGCAGCATTTAATTCCTCACTCATCTGCGTCAGCAGTACTTCAGACATGTCTTTATTGAAGGACTTGTCGCAGTGGTTTATAATCATCTCGCACAGCGGTTCTCAACCTGCGGGTTGTGACCCACAGGAACTGTATGAAAGGGTTGCGGCATTAGGAAGGTTGAGAACCACTGATCTAGCAGTTTATTTCTCGAACTGGGCTCTGAATCCATCAAGGCAAGGGGAAGGCTGTCTACCGTGCTGTTCTCTGCCTCATACTGTGCCCAGTAGACAGTGGGTTGCAAGTGTGTTTGGATGAATTAATTCCTCAGCCAAGTGCCCTCTGGCCCCAGCAGCAGGCATCGGGGCTGCAGAGCCTGTGCCAATGTGCCAGCCAGGAACTGGGCCCAAGCAGTTGCAATTTGCTGGGAAGTGAGGAGGAAGCAGGGTGGGTCTCTCATTGCCACATCTAATGAGCACATTCCTGCCTGGTTTCAAATAATCATTACCCTCTAACATTTGTCCAGCACCGGCAGCTTCCACGGCAGATTTTCCACAAACACCCATGTGTTTGCTCACACGGCAGCCTTGAGAAGCATCACGCTCCAGTGACGGGTCCAAGGAGGTCAAGTGACTCATGGCCGGACGCTCTGGAAGGAGCTGAGAGCAGACTCGGGTCCTCCTGGCTCAGGCAGCCTGCGGGCCCATGCAGCGACTTCTGGTCAGAGTGAGCATGAAACCTTCATTCGGCTGCAGAGCCCAGGTGTGCGTGCCTGTGCAGTCAGGCAGCCCGACTTGGCGTTGCAGGAAGGTTCCCTGTTCCACATTCCATTATCCTAATCTTGGCTCTCATCTCCCAGAGCTCACCAAGAAACATTATGCACCTTTGGGACCCAGTGTGGGAAATCTCTAATGGCAACTATGGCAACGAAACTATTAGCTTGTACAATTGTTGGGACCTGGCTTCTTAGCTCAGCTGACATTCCAGAATGCCCAAGCTCCTGGGGCTTGCACTAGTCACACAGTTCCTAAATTTTAAACTTCTGCCTTCCTCACTGCCTGTCAACCACTCCTGCCCCAAATCCGTTCACCCCCTCATCCCTGCCGGGTGGGCCCTCAGACTAGGGTATCACCCACAGGGCCATGCCGAGACAGAGAAAATGCTGAAGACATGATTTCTGCCAAAAGACAGCTTTAGCATTCTGATTTTCATCAGCTGCGCACAATTCATTTTAGACCTTGACCACATGTTCTAGAGATGGCTATCTGGATGTCTGGAGAATTTTCAGGATTTGGACTGATAAAGTCACCTGTCAGGAAAGCCTTAGGACAAAAGAGAAAAGCCCCCCACCCCAACTCCAGGTTTGAAGGATTTCCTGAGATGGAAACTGACCTTAAAAGCAGCTCATGTATCCTCTCCCTTTAGAAATCCAGGCAAAAGGCCAGGTGCGGTGACTCACGTTTATAATCCTAGCACTCTGGGAGGCCGATGCAGGTGGATTGCCTGAGCTTACAGGTTCGAGATCAGCCTGAGCAACAGCAAGCGAGACCTGGCTCTAAGAAAAATAGCCGGGCATTGTGGTGGGCACCAGCAGTCCCAGTTACTCGGGAGGCTGAGGCAAGAGAATTGGTTAAGCCCAAGAGTTTGAGATTGCTGTGAGCTGTGGTGCCATGGCACTCTACCGAGGGTGACACAGTGAGACTCTGTCTTTGAAAAAAAAAAAAAAAAAGAGTATCTTGACTCAGTGCAACCTCAGGGGAAGAAGGAAGAGTGGACGGGTAAGGACTTGTGTAGTTCCATGATTCATTCCTAAGGTAGTTTAATAACTTTCTCTTTTCCTTCCTTCCTTTTTTTTGGGGGGGGGGGTGGGGATAGAGACATGCCTTATCAACCC
>CAUYON010190004.1:0-51947 GCA_963573935.1 Arctocebus calabarensis
CACTGCTCACAGCAACCTCCAGCTCTTGGGCTTAAGCGATTCTCTTGCCTCAGCCTCCCTAGTAACTGGGACTACAGGCGCCCGCCACAACGCCCGGCTATTTTTTTGTTTTGCAGTTCGGCCGAGGCCGGGCTTGAACCCGCCACCTTCGGTATATGGGGCCGGCGCCCTGCTCGCTGAGCCACAGGAGCCGCCCTAAAGCAGCGTTCTTAAGGCTTTCCCCTCGAGGTAGGAAGCAAGAGAGACGGGGGCCTGCAGCCAGGGAAGCTCTCACATTTTCCTCTGAATATTCCTGCATCGCTTGAATCTTTCATGAGGAGCTGGCGTTCCTGTATTACTTGTGTGGTAAAATCATCAGTAATGGGGTCACCTCCTTTGAACTCCTTCCAAAAATGCACTAAAGGAAACAATCTTGACCTTAACTCAGATCGTGATGGGGGCTAGGGGATTAGCGACATTATATCACATAAAAAATGAGCTGTTGTCTATCTCAGGTACGATGATGGCTGGAATGCAGGCTCAGGCCAGTTTCTCATGATTTTGCTGTAGTGAGGCGGGGGCTGGGCACGGCAGGAATTTAATTTTTCTTTGGCGTGCCAGTTAGGGTCGTAGATTGTACCAAAAGGGGTGTACGGAAAAGAATAGGTACTCTCAGAATCAATTGGAAGACTGAAGATCTAAGCTTTGCAAACAGAAAAAAATGGGAGGCTGGGCAGCCAGAAACACAGCTGAGTTCCCACACAGGCAGGGTATTAGCAGGTCATCTCCAGCAAAGCCAGTGTCACTTAACTCTGCCTGCACCACCAATCTCCAGTGGCCCCTGCACCCTTGCATCCTTCCCTGGGAATTTCAAATCCTGGTAGAAGCCTCTGATTTTCCAAGTGGTAGGGAGTAAGGAGTATCCGCCCCTTTCTTTCATTGTCTTGTGAGCACCTGGGACCCGCCTTCCTCTAAGACGCCCACCGTGGGAGCTTCGTCTCAAAAAACAAGACTCCTCTGATACTGAGAGGGCCAACAATGACAAATGTCAACTACACTTGCACAGTTCAAACATATGCAGTAGAACTTCTGTAAGTTGACCACCCAAGTGACTGTAACAGTCTGGTCAACATGAGGAACTAGCCCTACTATACTGAAACGTACGGGAGGTGCGTGTGTGGTCTATGCAAATTAGGTAGGCGGGGAGAGGGAGGTGGTGGGCCAAGAAGGTTCTACTGTATTCAGCCGGATTGTTCAGCAGGAGCCCCCGCCTACCTGCCCATCTGTCTAGGAAATTCATTTGCTTCTGGTCTGTGAGCTCTCCATGTTGGCTTAGCACTTTACGAAGCACGTAAGGGAAGGAAGCCCCCCAGGGAAGAGGCACCTCACTTCTGAAGGGAGAGTGAGCCGCAGCCTTCATGACATGAGAATTGACCAAGCTGAGGTGCAGAGGAGGCAACTGAGGCCCGGTTCCATGTGCCCCAGCAGGATTACTGTGGCCCATTTCAGGTGCCCTATCACATCAGGAAATGAAGCAAATGATTGGGAAGAGTCTAGGTGGCCAGGCCCGGGGATTACATTTGCTGCCTTCAGCAGGCTCATAGGTTCTATTCCGAAAGCCTAGACTGCAGAGGCAAAAAAGGGAAATTCAATTGTGGTTCATAAGTTTTATGAACCATATGCTAAAAAGAGCCTCGGCAACTCACTCCTGAGCCTTGTCCCATAAATAACACAAGGACAAGAGGTGAGGGAAATGAAATTAGAGACTCAGGGAAAACAATCTCTTTTTCACAACAAGGAGTTCAGATGAGGAACATTCCTGTAGCCGTTGCCAGAGCTCACGGGATAACAGAATGGCTTTAGAGAGCCCCATTTAATTTAATTTTTTTTTTTACCACTCTTGACATCTGCAGGTACACGTTATTGGCACTTCTTGATTTAGGATGTAATTATATGTTTATTGGAAAAGGAAGGACTCGGTGAGATGATTTCCCCCGTACAAGAGCAGCTCATAAACACTGTATTCACTTTTACATTTCACCCCACGCGCTCTCCACATGACCATCACCACTTTGGGAGAATATCCCAATTTCTTTTCTCTGGGAAATCTCTAGGCAGATGCGGATATAGCAAAGAGGAGTGTGAAGGCTCCGTCACATCTTGGGTCGCTGTTCGCTGGTACCTGAAGGAGCACGTGTGTGCTGCTTCCCACTCCTCTTATCAAGCCGTTCTGAGGGCGAGGCAGGGAGTTCGAGGCCCTGCCGTGACTGCCCAGAACACTGTCCCCTCTTTCTCTTCCAGTAGACTGAGGGTTGAGGCAAGAGAGGTTGTGGGTGATAAAATACAATCCTTTGGGGATGAATTGATCATTGAATTTTTTTCTAAAGGGCCAAGAAAAGCAAAGAGGACTATGGCTGGTCTCTGACCATTGTCACAACTTTAGATCAAGTCACTTTGGGCCAAAATGATGGGGCAAGAACTGCCTCTGAAATCACAATTGTAGAGAGAGCAGAATTTGATTTGTATGTCAAACAAAGCGAGGAGGAAACTGGGGGATGTGACCAAAAAAAGAAAAAAATCAGGACAAGAAACCAAGCTAAATAAGATCAGAACTAAGCCTGGCCAGATCCAGGAGACACAGTGGCCCATCTGCTTCATGACAATAGATTGCTGCAATTTAAATTTTTTAAGAAACAAAAGACATAGGAGGCCAGATGCCATAATTTAAGCAAAGCAATAGCTAGAAAGGCCAATTCCCCTACAGACAACTAGACTGTATATTGTTTTCATTATCCACTCTCAACGCCCTCTGTTTTCACATAAAATCTAGTGTCCATTTCAAAAAGGGGAAATTTATATGCATCCACTAGCCCATTGTTATCCAAGCTATTTGTATCCATTAGAAATGTATTCCTCCTCAAATAAAACCCAACTACCAGTGACTTTATTGGTTATGCAAGAAGCAGGCTTAGCAATAGCTCAGAGACTCAACACTGGCGTCAGGGTTCCAGCTCTTCTCTTCCTTCTGCTCCACGAGCCTTGTATTTTATATCCCTGTCTTTATATTAGTTGCCTCATGATTCCAAAATAGGTGCCATGCCTTTAGTCATCACATCTACATTCCAGGCAGTAGGAAAAAGACAGAAACTAAAAGGGACAGCATCGGTATCCAGAAAGCAAGTGCCTTTCCAAAAACCCCATAGAATCATTTTAATTACCACTCAGTAGTCAGAATGGTGTCACATGGCTACTCAGCTGCAAAAGAGCCTCGAAATGTGCATTTTTAGCTGGAGATACTGCTAACCCCAAAGAAGGCAATATTCTGTTAGCAGAGTGAAGATACATATTGCATCAACACCCAGCAGGACCACCCACAGCTGAGCTGATTAGCCATGCCCCCACAGCTGCAGGCAAGACACTGAACAAGTCTGTCTGTCATTCCATTGTGTCATATCTACTGCTGGTTGAACAGCTGTCTGAACAGCACTGGCATTTTACCCTCCTGTAGAATGTAAATGCTGATAAGTTTGTACATACGTGTTAGTCCCATCAGCGGTTCAGTTTTCCAAATCTATAAAATGGATCAAAGCAGAGTTGGAACTATCCTTTGGGAAGAAGGGGCAAAAAATACTCCTAAAACGTGGAACGTGCAACTCCTCGGCTATGCACAGCTGCCACCGTGACTCCTTCGTCCCGTAACTGCCGCATTTCCAGTTCTTCCAAGGCTGTGGAACAACATAACAGCCCAGGAGTTCCTGACCACAGGACTACATCACAGGTCTGAAACCCTATTGGAACTTAGTCTTCCTCTGCCTACAGCCCCTGCTGTATGCGCTGCTATGGTCCTGCATTTATTCTATCAAACGTCACTTTCTCAGACAGGCGTTCCCAGCCCACCTTCCCTAACATGTTGGATGTTTCTTTGGCCTCCTTTATTTTTCTCCCTGGTACTTCCATACCCGTGTTGGTTACACGCCTACAAGCTCGATGACAGCGGGTGCTCCGCCAGCTCTCTCTCCTGCGGCTCCCGTGGGCCAGGCGTATAGAAGATGCTCAGGGAATGTCAGTCCAATGACCTTTAAGCAAACATTTATTGAATTACGATGAGACATGATTCCAAATGCTTGAAATATATGAGTTCATTTAAACTTTATAGCAAACCTATGCGGTGAATGCTGTCCTCCCATTTTTCAGAGAAGAAAACTGAGGCTCAGGGACATTAAAATTATACGGTAAATGGCAGAGCTGAGACTCAAATGCAGACACTGGCCCCACAGCCATGATGTTGGCCGCTCGGCCTCCACGTTGTCGAAGCGCCCACAGCACAGTGGGTTAACAGCAGTGGCCTGCTGTCCCCGACACACTAACATGGGGACCTAGTATAGATTTCTTCGGTTCTGCTGTTATCCTGACTCACATTTTCTCCTTTGTCTGGCCTCATTTCCCCACTGCGTATGGCGGCTCCCCAGATCGTCAACACTTCATTAATTGGGCGCAAATTAGGCACTTGTAAATCTTTATTACAAACTGTATTAAAGTCCCTAATAGTTTGCTGAAAATAATATATATTATAAAGCCAATTGCAAAAACCATTCCTTTTTTGCTCAAAGAATTTCAGTGATGGCAGATGTAATTTTCTCCTATCTCCTTAGTTGGTATTTATTGAGCACCTACTGTATGCCAGCACTGAGTTGGACAGTACTTCTAACCTTTCCAACAATCTACCTTTAAAGAAGGTAGTATTTTCCCATTTTTGACTTGAGAAATAGGTATCAGGAATTCCAATTGATTGTCTACAATTGTATCAGAAGGAGTAATATTGTTATTCACCGGTTTTCACAATATTGTGAATAAATTAAGCATCTCTCCAGTCCTGAGGCCCTTGTAAAGAACACTTAGAAGCAATAAGCATTCCTTCGTGGTCTCACAGGAAATAAAAATCCATAAGACATGGTACGATCCACAAGAGTTTAACAAACAGAAATTTTTTATCCCAATGAGAAAAAGCGCTAACTTCTTCCAACAACTGTGCCGAAGAAGAAACCATTCCAGAAAGCTCTGCAGAGCCAGCTCACGGGCCGCATGAGGGAGGAACATGAAGACTTGGTCATCACGTCTTATCTGCCCCTCACAGGCAGACCTGCTCATTCACAGCCCCTTCCTGCATAGAGTTTTTAACTCTATTCCAAAAAGTCAAACCCTCAAAGGATAAAGATTTGCCCATCATCGGATAGCAAGGTTGAAATGATCTCCAATTTACAAAAGAGGAAGTGAAGACTCAGCATTGAAGTAAATTGCCTGAGGTCATTGATTTTGTTGTCTGAGGAGCCAAGTGACGACACCAACCCTTCCTCTTCTGGGATACCCAACCCTGTGCTAATTCCTCCATCTCTTTTTTTTTTTTATCATTATTAAATCATAGCTGCATACATTAGTGCAATCGTGGGGTACAATGTGCTGGTTTCATATACAATCTGAAATGTTTTCATCAAACTGTTTAACATAGCCTTCATGGCATTTTCTTAGTTATTGTATGAATTTCCTCCATTTCTAAGAGAAGCTTCAGGGTCCAACACAGGGAGGAAGAGAAAGTGCATTGTGGGTACTGGCAGCACCATTGGAATAAGCCCACGTGGTTCAGGTTTAACTTTGGAGGGACGCCACAGAAAAGTGTTAGAAAGCAGTAACTTATTTCATAACCCCAACTCGTGGGATTTCATGATGTGATACCTTGGTGGTTCTTCCATCATCAGACTCCCTCCGTAGATCCCATTGCCTGAGGCACAAAGGACTTAGAGATTTCTAAATCTCTGTTAATTTCCTCAGTCAAACAGATGGTGGGATTGAAGGACCTTCTAAGTGCATTAGATGACCTGTCACAATGGCAAAGCCTGCCATGGGCTCTAATGTCAGACAGACCTGGGTCCAACTCCCACTTCTGCCACCCACAAGGTGAATGGCGTCAGTCCCCACCCCCAACCTTACCCCTGAAAATAGGAGTAACTGCTCCATTTTTAGCAGTAGGTGGGAGGGCCAAAGGAGCTCACGGATACAAAGCCTTGAATACGGTGATGGTACTAAACCAGCTCAGCTATTATTTATGTCCCTTCCAGCTGGAGGGTCCTGGAGGAACAACTTCCACCCAGCTATAGGGAGTTAACAGGGCAGAGAAGCCAAAAATTGTTCTTCTTTCAAAGGTTAGCAAGACATTGCCTAAAGGGACTCTGACTTCAACTTGAACCACACTAGCTTCCTCAATGAATCACACGCAGCAGGTGAGCTGGGCAGCATCCTTGTGTCCGGCCACAGGCTCCTGTGGCCAGGGTCTGCCGAGGAACACCATCACTCAGGCAGGGGAAAGCCAGGCACAGGGCAACACCCAGGAGCAGCTTGTTTGCAAAGCAGCCATCCAGAATCTAAGTACAGTTTTTCAATAAAAATGCACAAAAATACTGTTTTTCTTTGTTTACACAATTTCTAGCACTGAAACAGTGTCTAAGAGACACATTACCATAACTGCGGTCACCCTCTGTGCACATAACCTGCTTCTTTCACAAAATATAATTATGCCTGCTCTCCATGCTTTTAGCCAAAGATTAACTTGTAGCAATTTAAAAGGTCAAAGCGGAGATCAAACTGCGAGTGTTTTAATCTCCAAAAAATGTAAATCGGCCCAAAATTTCAAAAATAACAAGCCCTGTAGGTAGACTATATGTTTGTGAAAAGTTTCCCCGGACATAGGAACAGCTCTTTGGATAACCAGCCTTGCATCCAAGCAGCAAATGTAACCTCTGGTGAGGTATTTGCCATGGTACAGTAAATGTTGGTGCTTTATTGAAATGGAACAAGTAAAAAGAATAGAAATATCACAGGCTCCAAAACACTCCATGGTTGAAATGGCAGTTGTCTCTGGTACGGTGGCCACGAAGATTTATTCCACCAAATGTCTAAAATAGAAGTCTTGGTATGTTTGCACTGATTGTGCTTTTTGTTTTTTTGGTTTTTTTTGCTGATAGAAGTTGTATCTGCTAACTCCATCTCCCAGTAGGGGAACTGGGTTTGGGAAGTAAAAATTCCACCAATGGGCACCATATACCCTCCTGAAAACGAGCCCCACTTGCATGGAAACAAAATGCATTCCTTTCCACATGGTTGTTCTTCAACAAGAAATAATGAAGGAAAACAGTGCTGAGCAATTCTTAATGGCATTTTAATAGTTTAAATTAGGAGCAAAAGGCCTCTCGGCATGCGGTTTTGCATAAACATTGCCCTTTCATGATATTAATTGGGGTGGAGAGAGAGATGGCACACAGCGGGCCTCAGTCCAGCTCGCACAGTGAGGCAGCCGAGAGGCACAGACTCCCCTCGGCCCCTGGGAAGCAGCAGGCAGCCTGGATTTCATAGTAAAGCGAACCCTACCTGCACCTCCACATTACAGCAGGACTTACAACGGGAACCACTGGACAGCTCGTTGGCCTGGATGGGACAACTGCTTAATTTATATCATGTTGAGCAAAGAAAGCAAGAGGCACATGACTCCTCACTTGCCACCCAGTTGCATCTTTCCTCCCCTCGACAGAGAGGGTGATCCTGATAGTGAGGAGGACAGCCGGGAGGGGCTCGGATTTACATCGTGGGGAGGCACCTGAGAACACAGCGCGCCGCCGCGGAAGGAGGCGTGCAGACTTCCTTCTTCCAGGTAAAGCTGATAGTTCCGCAAGGTCATCGACACAGGCATCGCAGACCTGTTCTTAGACAGATTCCCCACTCCTGCCCCAACCCTGGAGAACACTCGTGACCCAAACAGCCAAGGGCCCTGCTCTCCAGGAGCTCCTGTTCCAACTCCAGGTGACAAGTAAACACACCAACCAGCAAAATATCAAATAATAATGATCGCACTGAAGAAAATAAAGCTGAAGGATGGAAAAGAGAGTGCCGTGTGGTCAGGGGAGGGGACATGTGAGCTGAGAACCTAATGCCCAGAGGGAGACAGCCCTGCAGGGATCTCAGCGTTCCAGGCAGAGGGCACTGCAGTGCAAAGGCCGGGAGGTGAGTCTGCGCCGCGTTCCTCCCACCACCAACGCAGGCCCCGCTGGTCTGAACAGACGGCTTGGCTAATCCAGAGCTAGGTACAATATGGGCGTGTTTCTCAAACGGCCACGCCCACCTGACTGGAAAAGTGACTGTCATGCTGGGGCACAGAACGCCAGGGAAAATACACGTGCTGGTTTTCTAAGTACAATAATTGCTCTACAGAACCCCTTTCTGAACCCTCCAGGACAGTCAGCCACAACAACTCATGCAGTCAAGGGAGAAGGGGGTTCTGAGAAGGAGTTTGACAAACCCCAGCTTGTTTACTTTTTAACAAGTACTGAAGTATCACACATCCTGTTGCTGGGTCAGCTGATGTGGGCCCATCACAAGTTTTCTGCCCCATATTTCCCACGATGGTAAAGTTCCTGCCCTTGGGGGTAACCTACAAAAGGGAATTAGAGCCAAGGACTGTCAGTTTGGGTAGCAAAAGCCAACAGGAAGATGGGTCTGTGTGTGCCGGGGAGAAAGAAGCTGACTTCCTCTGCATCAGGAGCTCTGAATGAAGAACTGATGCTCAGAATGGCATCATCTTTTGTCTTGAAAGACTCGGGTGACAGACTGAATGGGTCTTACATTTTCAGAACACAATGACAAGAGTAGAACTGATAAGAAGCTTCTGTTGAAATAGTCACTCAGAAGACGCAGAAAGTAATAAAGATACCTGAAGGTCCTCTCCAAGCCCATTGCAATGTCTTTCTCTGTGCAAGGACAATGCTGTTGTAAAATCTGGTGTGCAGGGCTCATCACGAAAGTTTGGAGATAGACAAAAATCAAGAAATGTAAAATAGAGTGGTGCCTGTGGCTCACTGAGTAGGGTGCTGGTCCCATATACCAAGGGTGGTGAGTTCAAACCCAGCCCTGGCCAAACTGCAACAGCAACAAAAAAATAAATAAATAATAAAATAAAAATAAATATTAAAAAAAAAGAAAAATGCTTTAAAAAAATGTAAAATCCACCCAGATGGAAGCAAATGAGGCCTTCCCAGCAACACTGATAAGCCGAGCAAGTTGAAACTTGCACAGGTAAATCAGAAAGGACGTGAGGACTGAGTTTCTTGGAAGTGAAATGATTAATGGACTCTAACACAGTCTGTCTGAAAACTTTCGTAGTGACCTACGTACATCCTATTCAGATGTATTCCTTGAACGGTACCTACTTTTGTAATAATAGTTCATGTTTGATCATTTCGGGAACTGTTCATCTTTTGAGGAACTGGCTGTAGGCAACAGGAACAAAAAAAATGCATTTCTCGGAGAAGAATACATAGTATTCTTCCTCTTGAAATCTTAGATTTTGTCTTCTAAATATATCGTCTGCCACCAACTTCATCAAACAAAATGTAGAAAAGCCTTTGACTTTCTAGATAAGAAGAATTAGTTGATTTGATTTATATGATTGCACTAGCTGCATTACCCATCGGGAAATCGTTGACTAAATTAACATGATTGAATTGTGTTCCAGGGACTTCTCATGGTACTCCTGTTTGATCTATAGAGTGATTTTGATGAGAAATCCATGGAAAATGAAATAGAGACATCCTTCCCCAAAACAGAACAGATTAGCTTTTGCAATGGGAGATTTGGTCTTGGAGATCATAAATTACCTGTTGGCTATGCATATAACTTTGTGATATCCCCCAGGGAAATGGGGGGTTCCAAAATATCAGCTTTACTAAGATATGATGTGATTCGTCTTGGCAGCTGTATTATTAACTGGGAAACTGAGTTTTTAACTAAAGCTAGGTGTACACAATAGCACAATTATTTTTTAAAAAATGGAAAAGTGTAGTTAATTAATTAGGATCTAAGAATACCAAACAACTATCCAATCTGATTTGTGCTCTACTAAATTGACCAATAGCTTGAGCAAATGGGCTGACTTAACCAGTTGATAAGGAATTAAACAGATATAATATATTCACACCAAAACATATAAGTATATAGTAAGTTAGACATACAAACACATAAGGAGTTAGATTATACATAATCTGTTCTCTTTTCAGGTATAGTGGCAATAAATTTTAGTACCCATATGTAATTAATGCTTGTTAGAATAGTAAATATTCAATAAATATTTGTTGAAACACAATAAATAAAATAAATATATACACTGAAATTTCTGCAACTGTTAGAACAGTAGTTTACGTCCTGATACTTCACAGACCATAAAAATAAGTTGATAATAAAAATGTAAATGAAAAGGAAAGAATGAAAAATGGCCACCAGGCCAAGCATAGTGGCTCCTGCCTGCAATCCTCGAACTTTGGGAGGCTGAGGCTCACCTGAGTCCAGGAGTTCTAAGTTCAAAACCAGCCTGAACAAAAGCAAGACCACATCTCTTTAAAAAAAAAAAAAAAAAAAGGGTGGCACCTGTGGCTCAAAAGAATAGGGCCCCATATGCTGGAGGTGGTGGGTTCAAACGCAGCTCCAGCCAAAAACTGCAAAAAAAAAAAAAAAAAGCCAGGGGTGTGGCAGGCACCTGTAGTCCCAGCTGTTTGAGAGGCTGAGGCAAGAGGATCTCTTGAGCCCAAGAGTTTGTGCGCCATGATGCCATACAGTTTGAGAGTACTGTGAGCTATGTCTACAAAGGTTGACAAAGTAAGAATCTGTCTCAAAAAAAGGAAAAGAAAAGAAAAGAGAAAAGAAAAACAGCAACACCCAACAAAACATTCAGATTGAAAGACTAGTTCTAGTACCCAGATCTGAATTTCTAAATACTGTTCTCCATTTTGGAGAAATGGCTGATTCCAGGATGAAGAAGGGAAAGTAAAAGGTGATCCTGGACCATCTTATGCTTTCGAAAAGAAGTGGTCTAAAACTGATGGGTGATGGGGTATGTTGAAATGACAGAGGAACCAACTGGCCAAATCTGAAACAATTTCAGCAATAAAATAAATAATGATAGTAATAGATTGCCCATAGAATAAAACAAAATCTATCAATCCATCCTGATAGAAATAATTGAATAAATAAATAAATAAATAAGAGAGAAAGGAAATATATTCCTTGCAGAATTTTAATTAATACATGTGCAAGTAATTTTAATTAATAAATTATTCCAAATAATGGGAATAGAAAAGCATCATTAGACAAATACCACAGCAACCATTGTTCCAGTCAAGAATTACCAATGGGTGCTAAAATTAATGGGTAGAAGTAGAAGAAACAAGATATTTATATGGTTTCAAAGAATCTCTCCATAAAATACTTGTTAATTACAGAGGGGGAAATAGTAATTTTCCAGTGGAGAAAGCTGTCAGAGACCACCCTATTTGTACATGAGAACATGTAAATTCTGTGTTCTTCGCAGGGGCTAGAATTTAGACAAAGACCACACACCAGTTGCAAGGAAAGCTGGGAAATGTAGTCTTTTTCTTGGCAGCCACACACCTCCCTAAAACTTGGTAGTCTCACGTGAACCACTATGGGAGTTTTGAGACAGTGTTATGGTCCATTATTTCACTTCCACGAAACACAGTCGACAGCATCCTCTCTGATTCACCGAGGTGAGTTTCAACTTGCTCAGCTTACAGGTGTTCCTGGGAGGGTTTCATTTGTTTCTATCTATGCAGACTTCATATTTTTCTATTTTCATGTATCTCAAAACTTTGGTAATGGCCCACGTAATACTACGAACAAAGGGAAGAGTGTTATTCAGAAGCCAAACATAGATACTTACAGGACAAATCGATCTCATGTGCCTCCTGATAGACTACACAAAAAATACAGGATCATTTCGGTGGTATTCTTATTAAAGAAATGCATAACCTGAATTTAATAATCATGAAACATTAAATAAACCCTAATTAAGGGGCTTTCTACAAAATATCTGGCCAGTACTCTTCAAAAATATAGAGGTCATGAAAGAAAAAGACTGAAAAGCAAGTTGTCATCTATTAAACAAAAGTAAGGAGACAAAATAACTGAATGTGACATGTGAGGGTAGATTGGATCCTGCTCCAGATCCTGGAACAGAAAAGGACATTCAAGGAACAATTGGAGAAACAACTGATATTGTATCAATATCAAGTTTTTGATTTTATAGGTTGACTGCAGTTATGTGAGATATTAACATTTGGAGAATCTTGGTGAAAGACATATGGAAATTCTTTGTACAATTGTAACTTTTTGTGAGTCTTAAATTATTTCAAAATAAAGCTTTAAAAGATAAAGAAAACCTTTGTAAGGTTCTGGCTGGGGTAATAGTTGGAGTCGGCAGGTAGGGACAAGGTATTATTAGAATCAGGTGCATAGAGACCAGCCACTAATAGGGGATACCGTGACCTGAGGTGCAAGGGTTCAGATAAAACCCAGTCCCTCCGCTACCCTGACAACCTTACCCCAAACCTGCAGTCACACTTACCTATTTATACCCACAGACGCCTCAGGCTCCAACCCTAATTCCAAGCTCTCAAAATGAAGAGAATGAACTTCTTAAGGGGGCCTTGGATAAGCCACTTAACCTCTTTATTCTTCATTTATAAAACAAAGCAAATAATAGCAGTTAAGTCCTAGGGCTGTTGTGTGGATTACCTGAAATAATGGGTAAAGTACCTTTCTGGAACCATCTTCTTCATCATCATGATTATTCTTTTGCTTATAAACCGCTACGTACTATCTCGCCAGGGGCACCCTACCCAGCATGGTCACCACGGTAACCCCAGCACCCCACCCCACACAGTGAGCCTCACCGAGCATGCTATTCAAATAGAAGGAAAAATATATGACCCCAGATGACCTCTTGAATTGTTCAGGATATAGAACTAGCTGCTATAACAGAACTCCAAACTCCCAGTCATTTAAATAAGGCAGAAGTCTACTTTTCTCTAACACAACCATCTTAGCAAGAGCAACCCAGACTCTACGATGCCTCCAATATCAGAATCCAGCTCCTCTCTTGGAGTAGGGACATTCCCAGAAGGCTCCTGACCCCACCCACATTCCAGCCGGGAAGCAACAGGGATGAGGAGGAAAACCACAGCCTTTAAGGGCAGAGCCATCACAGAGTAACTTCTTTTTTCTTCTCACTGACCGGAACTCGGACACAGTTGCAAGGAAGGCTGGAAATGCAGTCTTTATTCTGGGCACCCACGTGGCTCACTAAACTTGGTGATCCCATTGCTATAGATGAAACAGAGAACGCTGTTCAGAAACCCCCAGCTCCTGCCAATCTCTCAAGTTTGACAGCTTACATTCTCCACGCCCGCTCTGGTGGGCATCTCCCAGGCCTTTGCACTCACTGCCCCTTCTGCCTGCTGCCCCGACCTCACGTCAATCCCACCACTCTAGGGAGTTGCTGTTTGTCCTTTTAGGCCCCAGGAGAGATGTTACTTTCTCTGTGAGTTTTCTTGAGCACTCCCACCTTCCCCTCCTCCTCCTGCAAGTCCTCCTGCCTCCCTAGACTTGTCACACAGTGGCATTTGGGACACTGTCCCTCAACTGTTTATCAGTCTGTCTCATACCACAATGTACACTGTAAGAGGGCCGAGGATATGTCCCTGTGCCTTGCACATGACAGCTCTTTACATTTCTGCTGAATTATTAAGTCTAGACTTTTGAGAATCCATATTTGAACTTTGAAGCTACTGGAGATAATGGAAAAATATTCTTGGCATAAATATGATCACCCTCCCAACCCCCAGACACAGGCAGGGAGTACAAAAGGTGCCAGTGAAATCAGATCCATTGCTTATGAAAGAAGGGCGTTCAAATACTGTGAGCCCCACAGGACCCTGGACATGCATTTCCTTCTCCTGACTTGCATTTCTGCCTGGCTGAGCTGAAGGACAACAGGCCCCCATCCACGGTGCCCCCCACAAGGACAGCAGCAGGACCAGGAGCTGTGTCTGACTGGGGGCAGCACATGTGTGCTCCCTAAGGAAGGAGAGTGTGGCAACATCAGGGCTCTACTGTTGAAGTCACAGCACAGATGGCTTATAAACATGAAAAGCCTGTGTAATGTTAAAAGCCTTTGATTTTTTTCCAGATTAATTTCTCTTTGGGTACCCTGTGAGCTTTAGGCAACACTGGGTAAGCCGAGGAGAAAGCATTTCAATCAAAACACTAAATTTCCTTGCTTACCGTGTCCTTTAGCTCTAAATCGAAGTCCTTAAATTTACATTTGTGAATTCAAGGCTTGTTTTTGTTTATTTGAGGATGAAGAGTAACATATATGGTTTTTATCTGTTTTGCTTGCCCAATGTTCCACAAAAGGCAAGAGCAAGAAAAGCATCAGGCCCAAATGGAAGAATAAAGAGAAGTTGTAATTTGCTAAGGATGGTCTATTCAAGGAAACCTAATCCCAGATCTGATCCCAACTCTGTCACTGGGCTTGTAATTACTTTCTTACCCTCTTCCCCTTGCTTACTGCTGTCTCCTTCACTTCCACAACAGAATTTTATTTTATTTTATTTTATTTTTTGAAACAGAGTCTCACTATGTCACCCTCGATAGAATGCTGTGGCATCACAGCTCACGGCAACCTCAAACTCTTGGGCTTAAGTGATTCTCTTGCCTCAGCCTCCTGAGTAGCTGGGACTACAGGTGCTCGCCACAACACCCAGCTATTTTTTGGTTGCAGTTGTCATTGTTGTTTAGCAGGCCCAGGCCAGGCTCGAACCCACCAGCCTCGGTGTATATGGCCGGCACCTTAACCACTGAGCTACAGGCACCGCCCACAACAATATTTGAAACATAACTTTGTGGATTGAGGGTTTGCTCTTGTTTGAGAAAGACACAATTCTTTCAATATTAGAACATCAAGTATCCTAAATGCTGGGCTATTCTCAGTTTAATCTCATTTAATTTTCCTGTAAGCTACATAGTGTCAGTTACAAAACAAGGTTCATCAGTAAGGTCCCCCCTACAGGGTACATGGAGGGGCATATGGCACATTTCCTGCATGAAAGACTCACCTGCAACTCAACTGCAATTACCTTAAAAATGCAAACAATGGGCTCGGTGCCTGTAGCTCAGCAGCTAGAGTGCCAGCCACATACACCATGAGTGGCAGGTTCGTACCAGGCCTGAGCCTGCAAAACAACAATGACAACTACAACAATAAAAAATAGCCGGGCATTGTAGCGGCCAACTGTAGTCCCAGCTACTTGGGAGGCTGAGGCAAGAGAATCGCTTAAGAGTTTGAGGTTACTGTGAGCTATGACACCACAGCACTCTACCTAGGGTGACATAGTGAGACTCTGTCTCCAAAAAAAAAAATGCAAACAATGTAACCTAATCATAGGTACCCCCATATTAATACCAAATTAAAAAAAAACAACAAAGACTAGTCCCCAGCTGGTAAATGAGAATGTTTTCCCATCAGAGAGTACTATCTGGAAAAAGAAGCCAAAGATGCAATTAAGTTTTTATTTTAGTCCTCGAGGAAAGTTATAGGGCACCCAAAAACTCTTTCATAAGGAAGTAATAAGCACACAGGCTGTCCTGGGTCCTCAGCCTGTACTGGTCTGGGAAGCCGCCAGCTGACTTCTAGCCTCTTACTGGCGTTTCAACCAGCCAGTCGACTCCTGTGTGCTTTCTAGGAAACGCACGCCCTCTGTGCCCCGCAGCTGTTCCTTTTGACAGTGAGCACAGAACTATCACAAAGACACAGCACTGTCTTTATCATTACTTTTAAGTACATAGTACTCTGGAATACAACAGGTTTGGAGTTTTTATAGTTTTTATTTTTCAGCCTACTCTGAACATCACAAGACGTCTTCATGATGTCTCAAGGACATGATCTCGAGAAAACACTGCCCGTGTTGGACTAAGTTTTCAACGTACATTTTTACTAGGACTGGGGTCCCATGGCTGCATTTCTGATTAAGAAAATAAGTATGTCAGTCTTCCCAAATCATTCCATGTCAGTCGACTCTACATACACACAGCACCGAAACAAATCATTGCTTTCCCCATGCTCACGGATGGGACGTTTCTGTTACAATTGTTCATTGGATTCAAGATACAGATCAATTATTATGATCATTCAAATTAGAAATTAGGTCCTAATTGAGTATTTGGACTAGATAACTTGAAGTATTCTTGAAAAAAAAAATACCTGAAAAAAAGAAAAGCAAAGATTCTTCTCTTTCCTACCCACGTGAGAGGAGGAGTTATATGATGTTTCGTCTTAAAAAAATAATCAGCCCTGGCCGCGTTTTTAAGTTGACAGCATGTAGTTCAGTCTCATGGGTCTCAAATGAGAATAACTACAAACTCTTCTGAATGGTACAAGTGTGGACTCTGGGATGGGAAAGCCTGGCTCTACCACTTAGTAGCTGTGTGACCTTGGGCAGTTCTTCCTCCTCGCTGAGCCTCATCTGTAGATGTTACAGGATCACTGTGACAATTAAATATGTGGTGGCTAGAACAGGGCACTCAATCAAGGTTGCAAATTATCCTCTGGATACCAAAGGAAGGAGAATCTTTCCTACCCATTCATTACAAATATAAAGTTGCTTTTCAAAAGTGAACGGACCATCAGCTTAGCAAATCTAAGAGTGCTGGTACTTCTGGAGGAAGGAGGCATTTGTCTACATCAGCTGGCCTTTAAGTGCACTCCAGCCCTGTTTACCTTCACCTTGACAGCTCTGCTATGTTACAATGCTACTTGTCTATGAGACGGTTTCCTTAAACACACACACACATACAAGCTTGTGTGTGTGTCTAGTTTGGTGGAGAGAATGTATAAATAACCCTCTATGGCCGTGCTCTGTTGATTTTTCTGTGCCTTGCTTTGAGGACTGTCTTCGGCCTTCACTGGTGAGAGCCACTGAAGCAAACTGTACAGAATACTTTTGCCCACTGAGGGCTCCTCCAAGGCACCCCAAGTTTCTCGTGGTCCATGATGTGTCCTGCTCAGTAAGTGGGAGCTTTGTGCTCTGCCACCTATTGGAGTTCTAAACCAAGTTGGAGGCCAGAATTTATACAAATGAAAGTACATGACCTGCCACAAAGACACAAACAGACAAAAGAGCAACATGTCAGTTATGCAAGTTACGGCAACTGGAATATTTTCATCAGAGTGGTGAGATAACAATCTCCAAGCAATTAGGAACTGCGGGACGTCCTCTGACTTCACTGGAGGAGGGGCAGCATAACAGTACTATGACCCAGACAACTGATCTGCACTCTGTACACTGAGGCCTGGAAGAAATGACGACCAAAAGTCTGAAGTTATTTCAGGTGGTTTGAAAAGCCTAGAGGGAAACTGCTCATGGAAATGCCAGGACCACATCCCCATGGGGAATGCTGACTCAGTCCAAGGGATATGAGTGTATTCCTCTCCTGCCCCAGCCTGAAGTCTCATAACATTCATTTTTAAGCAAATTCTTAAGTTACGAAAAGAAATGACTCATTCTCCTGCCTCACATTATTCAAAAGTTCTGAAAATCATTGAAGTCAATGTATATATGCATAGAAACGTGCATATATGATTCTTAGATGAGATCCTGTCTTGATAAATTCATTCAAAATTCATGTGTTATGGCCGGGTGGAAAATTCTTAGGGTAGAAATACATTCTCACTAAATGAGGTGAGCAGAAATCAGGGGGGAAAGAGAATAAGATCTACATTGTCACTTATGGCGAAAATGATTTTTAGGGAGTCTGACAAATCAAACTTTCCTATCACCCAAAACAAGCTCAGAAATGAGAATATTAGTTGTTTCTCCCTTATTTAGACGATACTTGTTTGCCTTTAGCCTTCCTAATAATATATGTTCAAAAAGACTTTAAAAGTCAAATTCTGGAGTCAGCCACATGGACGACATCCTGCAGGATGGAAGCCCAGAATTCATTCTGACATGTACAGAATTCAGGTTTCACTCTCCCTTCTCCAGGCTCCAAGAAGAACCTGGTGGGTTGCTAACATATTCATAAGTAAACAATTACTTGGTCTTGGGGCAGGCTGCCAGGACACAGTGGCGGGGCGGGATCTAGGCAGCCACAGTGAAGCCATGGGGATCCTTTCCCTCAGTCTGTGGGACTAGACCAGTTGCAGATGCCACACTTGGCTTTCTGAGCACCTTTCTCCAGACATTTATAGAGGCCTGTGGTCAAGATGTCCATGGATATAGGCTTGAAATGCATCCAGAATTATTAAACAGAGGTGGTGCTCTTTGTGCTGCCACAACCACTCCAGGCTGGATATTTGCAAACGAAATTGACTATCTATAGGTTCTGTACAAAGCAGTCCACAAAAGTGCAGGAATCACCTTATGGTCTTATTAAAACATAATTCTGATCCATCAGCCTAGGAAGAGGTTGATTCTGCTGGTCTGAGGACCCAACTTTGAGTAGCAATGCTATAAAGTCAGACTATTCCAATCACAATTAAATAAACATGGTTTGGAGGCAGCCCAGGTGCCAGGCCTTATGCCTTCTGCTGGAAACACACAGATGATAAGACAAGGGCCTTGCCCTAAAGGAGCGCGCCTTGTAATAGGAGAAATACCTTACCATACACTGGGTAAATTCTGTGCATGTTGGAAATCTTTGCATTACAGGGAAGAAAAAATCCGATCCAAAATGGCTCAGGCGAAAGGGAATGTAACTGGTTCCTATAATTGCAAAGCCTGCGCTAAGGCTGACTTCAATTCCAAATTGAAGCAACACTAAATGACTTCACCAGCATCTGGTTTCCCTTTCTCCACCAGGCCCTGATTTCTCTCTCTACATCTTTTGGCTCTGCTCCTAGAGGCAACATGGATCAGTCTTTTCCTCCTAATAAGAACACCTGGCTATCCCAAAAATCTCAGCAGAAAATCTCAAAGTATCTCCTTGGTTCAAACTGAGTCTTGTGCTCAGTTCCCAGCCGATCACTGTAGCCCTGGGAAAGTCAGTCTCAGCACTGCAAACCCTAAAGTTCTGGGAGGAGTTAGCCCCAGCAGAACCACGTGCACCAAGGGAGCAGGAGACATGGGATTTCAAAAGAAAGTCAGAGCTAGCAAGCAGGGCAGCTAAAAGCCCAGTCACCTCTAAAAGGTGTTTGAGAACCCTGTGCAGGAAGTACTGAGGGCATGGATAAAAACACTGGTGCTTGACAAACAACTATCAAATGTGTGTGTGTGTGTGTGTGTAATCAGCCATAGGGCAAAGTACACACACTGCCCAGTCTGGAGAGGAATACTGATTGGTCTCTTGGGAGCATGCTTTTATTTATTTACTTATTTATGTATTTATTTAGAGACAGAGTCTTACTCTGTTGCCACGCTAGAGTGCCACAGCCTCAGCCTCCCTCACAGCAAACTCAAACTCCTGGGTTCAAGTTGTCCTCCTACTTCAGCCTCCTGAGTATCTGGGACTGCAGGTGCTGCCACGATGCCCCACTAATTTTTCTGAGTCCAGTAGAAACAGCGTCTCACTCTTGCTCAGGCTGGTCTCAAATTCCTGAGCTCAAGGGATCCTTCTGCCTTGGCCTCCTAGAGTGCTAAGATTACAGGCGTGAGCCACTGCACCCAGCTCTTGGGAGCTTTTAAAACAACACTCCTCCATCCAGCCCACCTCTGCCATGATATAAATCAGTCACTCCAGAAATATTTCATTCACTACTTTCTGTGCAGGAGATAAGAAGTGAAAAGTATGGTTTAATTGCTCCCAAGGAGATTGTTAAGTTGGAATATATAGACAAGATTGACACATATCAAATAATTTGAAGCTAATACAAAAGACTCTGCAGCTGAGTGTCAATTTGTACTGAAAGATAAGAGATATGGGTGTGGGCTGGAATAGAAGCTTCCATAGGCATTGAACAAACACATGCAATAATGAGCTGGCTTGCCCATAGGGACAAGAAAAAAAATCAAACAAGTTGTAAGAGAGGACAGTGCCATTTTCTAAAACGAGGACAATTGCAAGATTTGAGGGCCCAAATCAATGACTCCCTCTGCACCATGGCCCCTCCACCATTTTCCACAACTTTACCACTCATTTTAGGGACTCATTTGACATCCTGGCCTTTCAGCTCTATCATCTTTGCCTCTAGTCCAACACAGCTACCCTAGCTCTTGACCAGTGACAACTTCACCACTCCTGAAGTATAGATATCAAGAATTCCTAACCACAGGCGGCACCTGTGGCTCAGGGAGTAGGGTACCGGCCCCATATACCAGAAGTGGTGGGTTCAAACCCGGCCCCAGCCAAAAAAAAAAAAATTTCCTAATCACTACTTTCTGCATTCTATCCTGCCAGAATATATGTATGTTTGTATGTATAATCTGTGTTTAGGTGTGGAGCGGTGGGTAGTTGGATGATGGATAATGGATGGGCTCCCTCCTACTATCTCCCCGTCCATTACCCATCCATCATCCAACCTCTCCACACCTAATCAAAAGAAGCAGAATGTAGTTAGAAAAAAATAAGACAACCTTTAAATTCCCCAATAGCCACAAATGTCCAAAATAGCAATGATGATGGTGATGACAACATTGATTTGTTAACATCTATTGAGCATAATTACGACACAGCCTTATTTTCAAATCTGAGTCAGCATGTAATTCTGTTGGGCTCAATTTAGCTCAATGTCTCTCAAGGGAACCACTATTGGCATTCAGAGTAGGGCAATTCTTCACTACCTGGGACTGTCCTGAGCATAGCAGGACACTCAGCTTGACTGCTTCCAGCACAATAAATCATTAAATGTCTATTCCCACTTATGGCAAAACCTAAAATTTTCCAAAGGCTGTAGCGCAATCTTCCCATCATGTAGATTGTAGGGACAGTCCTACACCCAGTTGAGAACTACTGGCTGAGTGGAAAGAGTCCTAAACTGGACATCAAAACTGACATGTACTATATTTTGAGACCTTGAGCAAGTCCTTTAGTTTCTCTGATTCTCAGTTTCTCCAATAAAAGAAGGATCATAATCCTATTCCTGGTAGTGGTTGTAAATGACCTAATAAAAGATTAATGAGAATATTTACTGTATTCATAGGGCTATATTTGACTATAACAGCATGTTGACAGTGACGGCTTAAAAAAATAGGTGCTTATTGTTTCCAACCCATAGACACTGTGGAGCCCAGTGGTCCATGCTGATGTGATGGATTTCATCAGTACCCCTGGCTCCCCGGCCGTGCTGAAAGCCACTTTACATCACAGCTGCCTCTCAGTCAAAAGATCGTGGCCCTGTTTCCATAATCTGCATAGCTGCCAGGAAAGAAAAGAAAGAAAAAGGACAAAACAGGCAAGAAAAAGCTCTGTCAATATTAGAAATATAAAAGTTGCCCAGGTATCTCCAGCAGACTTTCATTTATGTCTCTTTGCCTGTCACATGATCATTTCAACCTATGAGGAAGAATGGGAAATATTTTTAGCTGAGCATACTACCTCCTTGGTATCAAGGTTTTGTGAATAAGAAAGAAGGGGAGAATGGATAGTGAGTGAAAAAACCAACAATATCTGGCATACTTGGTGGACTAAAAACATGAAAGTGTAAGGCAGCATGATTCTTAACCTAAGGAAACACACATCACAAAATACAGCATCTGTGTGAATTTCACTCTGTGAATTCCATCTGGTCACTCCATTTATCTACATTACTTAAGACTAAGTAAGCAAATGGTCTTATTTTTACCCAACAAGCATGGTGGCCCAATTAGCTAGTGGGTCACATCTCTGCCCACATTTTAACCACAAGGCAGAGTAAATAGCCTGTGAGTAGTAGGATTTGAAGAAAATAGCCCCTAATTATTCAAAGTATAGGAGAATAATAATAAAGTGTAAAATGAATACAGAAGACACCTATTGGTTTAAGCCCACCTGACATCCATTTCTCCTACTTTTGATAATTGTGCAGGATTGTCAATCAAAGTTCCCTGCTCAGGTGCCAAGGAACAAATACCTGACCCGATCTCAACCAACCCAACTCTCTCTTCTCTCTTCCAGGACTTTGAATTCTGCATGTGTGAAGTAAAGCAGAGAAAGAGAGAATGGAGAGGAGCGGGAGGAAACCAGAATATCCAGCCTGCCTCTTCCAACGGTTTTCAATTCTGTGGGGTCCTCCATGTTTTCCAGTTAATTTCCGTATGACTCAACCCAGTTGACCCAGTTTTGCACCAAAGAAGGTAGACTGACAGACACTCCTTGACGACCCCATTCAGCTGTCTGCTTCAGTTTCAATCTCATCTCCTACCAAAGCTTGACCAGAAACCCAAAGGGCATTTATTCCCTGATCCCCAGACATTCTATAAAGACATCAATAAATGCCAGAGTGGCCAAAAGACTGGCAGGAACCAATGAAATAAAATGTCAAGGGGAAGAACACATCAGAGAGCCCCCAACTGGGAATTAGAAGCTGCGATTTCCAGTTTGCACTTTTTTAGGTGGGAATGGGACTCTCAGTACAGCTTGGGAATGGGACTCTCAGTACAGCTTTCAGCCTTCTGCACCTCAGTTTCCACACTTATAAATGACTGAGCTGACACGATTGCATCAGCTTTCATAATATGCCAACATTTCCTAACTTTGCCATGTCTCCATCTGCCCCCTACTACCTACCTGTGTAGCCTTGAATGTTACAAGCCATCTACCTACATCCTAAACCTCCCTGCTCCTGGGCATTTGCTGACACCATCTCATCCTTTAAAACTTAAATAAGGTTGCTTAGAATCCTCACCTCAGAGTTGAGGAGAAACTTCCCTCCCTCTCAAACACTTCCTGGGATAAGCCAACACTTCCACGGAGCAACACAAGCTCCAGAGTCCCTAATTCCAGGGAATTTGCAATTACCTCTGCGCGTTTCACCTTCTGCAGGAACTGGCCTGGCTTTGCCTGGTGCTATCCAGTTGGCCCTACTCTGATCATTTCAACCTGCAAACTATGACTCACTCAAGGAGAGGTATGAGGAGGCTCTACTGGAGGTTTGGGGCAACAGAGGTGGCTACCTGACAGCTCAGCAGGGCAAACAACTCCACACTGGACCTCAGCTCTTCCTATCACTGGCCATTCTCTTCTCTCTTGGGCTCCCCTCCATAGGCTCCCCTCCTGGCTCCAGCATTTGTCCTATGATTTGTCCCACTTTTCCTCTCTGTACTAACTCCTTTTTTTTTTTTTTTTTTTGTGACAGAGTCTTACTCTGTCACCCCAGGGTAGAGTGTCCCAGTGTCATAGCTCACAGCAACCTCAAACTCTTGGGCTCAAGAGATCCTCTTGCCTCAGCCTCCTGAATAGCTGGGACTACAGGTGTCCGCAATAACGCCTGACTAGTTTTTTCTATTTTTAGCAGAGACCAGGTCTTGCTCTTGCTCAGGCCGGTATTGAACTCCAAGCTCAAGCAATCCACCTGCCTCGGGCCTCCCAGAGTGCTAGGATTACAGGCACGACCCATTGCACCCGGCCTTCTTTACAGACTCTTCCTTACTCCTTTCAAGCTTTCTTTCTCTCACCCCCAAGTTTCCTTTTCAGGATTTTTACAGACCTTCTTCCACCACGAAATGGCCATTACAGTCATTACAAGTCATTTTTTTTTTTTCAAGACAAAATCTCTATTGCCCAGGCTAGAGTGCCATGGTGTCAGCCTAGCTCACGGCAACCTCAAACTCCTGCGTTCAAGTGATCCTCCTATGTGTACCACAGTGCCCTGGTCTCTGCTAATTTTTCTATTTCTAGAAGAAACAGTGTCTTTCTCTTGCTCAGGCTGGTCTCGAACTCTTAAGCTCAAGCGATCCTCCTGCCTCAGCCTCCCAGAGTGCTAGAAGATTACAGGCATGAGCCACCACATGTGGCCTAACAAAAGTCATTCTAAGAAGAATTTTTTTTTTGAGACAGAGTCTCACTATGTCACCCTCAGTAGAGTGGTGTGGCATCACAGCTCACAGCAACCGCAAAGTCTTGGGCTTAAGTGATTCTCTTGCCTCAGCCTCCCAAGTAGCTGGGACTACAGGCGTCCACCACAACACCCGGTTATATTTTTTGTTGCAGTTGTTTAGCTGGCCTGGGCTGGATTCGAACCTGCCATCCTCTGTATGTGGCTGGTGCCATAACCACTGTGCTATGGGTGCCAAGCCTCTAAGAAGAATTTCAACCAAAAGCACTTAAACTAACAATTACTTTTTTTGCTTCACAAAATGCATCTCTGAAGAAACTGATAACTCCTGTTCCCCAGATTCCCAGCTGAGGGCACGATGCGGCAGGCATTCAGGATGCATTTTTCAGAAAACATTTAGCTAGGACAAAAAAAGGTTTGCTATTTTTTAAGATCCCTTAAATGGAAACAGAGTGATCTCTGATGTATCAAACAAAAGAAAGAGACTTTGTCACTCACTAGCTGTGTGACTGGAGGAAAATTACTTATTTAAACCTATATTTCCTTCTGTAAAAGGGACCATAATAGTACCTACTCCCTGGGATTGTTATAAAAAGTAGACAGTGTGCCACTTATAAAGTGCTTTGCACAGTGACTGGCACACATCATCGTTCTTGTTATTTAGGGCATTTGAAAGTGAAATGAAAATGGTGACAGAAAGTTATAAAGAGTACAGAACACGACAAAGCCACTTGGGAAATGTGAAAATATAAAAGAATAACTATGTGCAGAAAAGACCTAACCTAAATAACGTGAACTCAGAACTCATGTCCCTGGGAAAATACTAGTTCCACCAGCAAGTAGTCCTGGTTAAATAATAAGGCTAAAAACTATAGACAGGAGTGCCATTATCTCAGAAGCAAGAGATGTTTTCATTTGTATTTTTCTTTGTAAGAGGAACAAGGTTAATACCAGCCTTCACATAAAGATACCAAGGACCAATACGAGAACATGGACTATTTTAATTCTTCCCAGGAGCTCATTCAGTTAGAGAGACTGAGAGTTTGCCAGAGTAACTGGGACATCTGAAAATGGAAATGAAATATTTAGACTCTACATTGTTTCTTGAAAATGTTTCTGTCGCTGAAATGGTTAAAGCAGTGATTTTTTTTCAACCATTGTGTGCTGTGAGAGCATCTTAGGTGTGCCACGAAAATTTTTAATGATCATTAGTTAAATTATTTTTGAAAGAAATTCAAAGCACAGGAAGTATATTCCTTTTTTACTCTTTTTTGTTGTTGTTGATCAACATAATGTAAGTGTGCTATGGAAGTTTAACTATAGGTTCGAGTGTACCATGAGATAAAAAAGGTTGAAAAACTCTGGGTTAAATAAAGGATGATTATACTGGCGGTGATCTCTGCATGTCGAAAGCAAATATAGCTGTAGCCTACATTACAGTAACGTGTCTTTCTACTGGGCCTTTTAAAGATTGTATCCTTTTTGTTTGACTGTGACTCAGCTGTTACCTCTCATTGGGGGCTCCAATGTTTGTTTCTCTATTTCAAACATTAATATGGAAAGATCACAGATGAGGCCTTATCTGGCATTCCTTTTCATCTATATTAATGTGCCTCACCTTCTCAGCTTCTGTCTGCTATACATATGAAGGACAGGGCATTATGGAATGTTGCAGCCCTAACTCTAATGCCTCTTTGACAAAGTATCTGACCCTCAATCCCTCCTGTTCTGGCTGCTTGGGCTACATCTTTTATTTAGCACTTACTTTTTAAAGACTTACATGCAAGGCACTGCTTCGGTATTGGCAAGACCACGCACATAAACAAGATCCAGTCATTTCCTTCCTGAAGGATCCAGCCTAGGAGAGGAAATTGGCCTATAAACAAATAATTCCAGTCTGCAGTAACACACTGATAGATCAATGCACACGGCAGTTAAGGGGAAATGGGGAACAGAAAGACATTTCTGCAACTTGGAGAAGGGCTGGTAAATAAAAGCTTCAAAAAGATCCAGGATCTGCAATAACCAGTAGAAATTCACAAGTAGAGAAGAAACGGGAGGCCCAGAGGGCTGGAGAGGGGTGGAGAACAGTTATGCAGAGGAAAAAGGGACATATCAAACCTATAGTAAAAATAATCTTAATTTATAGTCTTAATCTATAGTCTTAAAATAATCCATGTAGTCTATAGTCTTAAAATAATCTTAATCTATAGTCTTTAACATGAGTAACAGGTATACCAGTTAGCTTAACATGACACATCACATACCTTTACTCCTTGAATTTATTGTGACCTGACATTCTGTTTTTCCAGGCACGGAATTTCTGGCTCCATTATATACTAAGAACATAGAGGCATAACCCCACAAAAGTTCCAAAAGGAAGGAAACATTGTCAGTAGCAGAACTTGGCAGTACCCACCTTCTGGAGGACAAGGACACCACGTTCTTCCTCCCCACACAAGACATCTGACCCGTTCTGGTGAGAAGGCTCCTGGGAATAGCATATGCTCCTCGGTCTTGGGCAGGGTCAATCCTGAGTGTTCACAAACCCAGCTGATGATTGAGAGGGCGTTGTTAAGCACTCCCTGCAATCACCAAGGACGATTTCTCTTGTATGCTCTCACTTCTTTAGAATTCTGTCATGCAAAGTGCACTCGCCTGCCTTTGCTTTCATTACAGTTACACACCAGAACTCATACCTTTGCGCTCATTTTCCAAGAACGTTTAGGACACTATTACGTATCTCATTCTTTGCATCTGGAGGCAGGACCAGCTCCCAGGGCACACAACCTGCTACTGGTCCTGTCTACAAAACTAACTTCTTCAAGGTGAATTTCTATGAAGCCCTGTCCCATGGCAGGGGTGGGAGCCATTGCAGAGTAGTTTTGAGTACAGGTTGAGGTTACAGAGATCATTTTCACGGCCACTCACATGGCAGAGTGACTATCATAAACCTAAAAGTTCAAGCAGCTCCAAAATACTTTTGACATTTGAGTATAGATAACTAGCTGGCCAAAAGTTAAGCTTTGGCTTTCACCCCTTTTGTCATCCCATTACCAAGAGTACAAACAGGATTCTGAGCCTCCAAAGATCCTCCAATTTTTAAAAAAATACCATCCCCAAACACTGGTTCAAAAAGCTTCCTGTCCTATAAACTCCATGTGCTAGGCAGAATTTAACATTTTCCTTAGCATAACTTGATTAAGAATGCATAGAATCCTATCACACGTAAAAGTCAAGCAATGTAATTTCCATTGTTAAACACTTGCACCAAAGTCTGTGCCCGAACAGCTCACTGGCTCACTCTTGAACTGCAAAAATAGTGGCCGAATGTCCAGAAAAGAGGGAAAGTATTTGGACAAATTATTTGCTTAACTGTAACAGATTTAAAAGGGCTCTCCTCAAGGTGAGTGACAAAAGAGGTCTGTAAAATATGTATTTACCTCGGCACAGCCTATCACACACCTCAAGCCATTCCCCAAATTGCGATTGTCATTTTCTACCTATCCACGTTGACACAGAAATGTCACAGATTTTGATATAATTGGCCTCTCTCCAGAAGCCTAAAATATAAAGTGTGCTCCACATACCCGTTAGCTTGTATTAAAACATTCTTTTGTCCAGACTTCTCCAAGACCATGCAGAAACTCAGTTGTGTGTGTGTGTGTGTGTGTGTTGTGTATAGGGTTAGTTGGGGGAGAACAGTACAGTGACACCTCACCCTCGTTTCCTTGACTACATTAGACACACTTTGGCATTTCCCTCCCCTTCTTCCTGAAGTCATCTCTAGAGTCTGCATTTCAAACATAAACTGCATTGCATTGCTCAAGACCTCAGGAATATTAATTTAATAACCTCCCCCAAAGCCACATTAACCTCAAACTAATAAGCACAATCCAGCCACAACTGCACTGTGTGCAACAGAAATCCCGGACAACACAGGCTGCGCCCAGGCAGGGGATGCCCGGGAACAGTCAGCACCCAGAACAAGATAACCTTCCTGAAAGTAACTATCCCTGAGCCTCGGTAGAATTGACGTCACGGCCCTTCAGACCGCGCATTCACAGTACTCAAAAGGGTTAAGTGTTGGTGTGGCTTCTGCAAAAATGAAGCACTTTATCAGGCAACAGGGCAGCGTTCATTTGGCAGCTACGTTCTGATTCCTGCCTTTATGTTCTTAATGCAATTAAAAATCGAATTCCTGATTTTGAAAATTTTACCACTCCACATTCAGAAATTCTGCACTTTTGCTTCTAATTCATCAGTGAGAAATATTGGCCTTATCCAGCTGCCCTGGAAATCTTGAAGATACTCCTATGGCTTACCTCCCAGCATCTAGACCCTCCCTTTCTTCAGCGAACTTTGCTGAATAGCCTGGCACTTTCTCCAAACAGGTAATGCATTCTTTCACTCCGTTTCATCTGAGCAATTTCAAAATTGGATAGTTACATATTTCATTCATTTATTTAATAAATATTTATCCAGCACTCACAATGTGGTGGATGCTGAATGAAACAGATTTGCTCTGTCCCTGCCTACAAAGTACTCACAGGTCAGTCTGAATTGAGCCTTTGAGTGGCTCTGAGCGATCTGAAACTCAAGTACCCAGCTTGAGCCTCTGCCTTGCTCCAGACTCATATTTGTTGACTAAAGGCACTGGGCAGACTTTATTTTATCTACTTAGAGCTTTCTAATTAACAAAGACATTCCAAAGTCAAAGGGGTAAGTCAGGCAAGCGATCAACTGAGCAGGATCTGAAAATAAAAATCACTCTGCTAACCCGCTCTGAAGAATATTTCCTCTTGCTGATGGACATCTTGCCAGGTTGGGAAATGTGAAAGGATTTCTTTCATATTTGCTGCCTCGGAAATGGTCAGAGACTCTGTTGCAATTTATCATGGCCCAGGTCTGCTTGCGCCAGGGCTGACAGAAGCTTGTTAATGCCAAAAATGCTTCTCTCCTTCTCAAACCTGCAGAAGCTGACTGTCACTGATAGGACTATCTCAGCCTTTGGTGGGAACAACACCTGTCTCGCTTTCCTAGAAGGCAGCTAGGTACAAATCTCCAAGAGCAACAATTCACCTTTTCAAATTACAGAGCCAGGGAGCGGCAGAGGGGAGAGAATGTGCTGCTACAAAACAAGGGAATTGCGGACAGAAGCCCTGTTCAAATAAAGCAGGGAGAGGATCTGTTGGTGTTTAGCTTAAAATTTCATCTGAGCAGAGAGAGGCCACACGTACTCTGCAGGCTGCAAAGGCTCTATATAGCATCTGGTATTTTTTTAAGTACACGATTCAAAAACATCGTAATTCTACTCTAACACAATCCAAGCCCTTAGATAGACTGGGAGGAAAATGAATTCAACTGCTTAAAAATCCTTCACTCAACAACTAGGCATGAATTTCACTGTGATTGGTAAGAGCTGATTCTAACGCCACACAAAATTTGTTTTCAAATGGTTCTTATATTCACAGTGGCTGCTTTTTAATTATGCTGTCTTAATTTACTGTTAAACCTGTTCCATCTATAGTCGTCCAAGATTAATATTTATTTGTCAATTTAATTTTAAAGTATTCTCCAATTAAAGCTATTACAAATACTCTGCTGTTGAAGATAATTCAGCATAGACATTACCACAAAAATATCACAGGAAACATGACCAACATGTGATAGCTGTAACCTAGCTTTGTAAACACAGCACTGTATTTTACTAAATTAAGAAATAGCCATCCTAGAATGTGTTAAAAAAAATTCACTGCCAAATATACCTTTTTAAATCGTCTGTGCTTCTTTATCTTGGAATTCTTACCACTGTAGTTATTTCACATTGCAATGGTAATTATACTTAAAAATCATCTTGTGTTAAAATGTTTCCCATGTACATAGTATATTTCATCATCTTTTCCCTAAAATAAGATCCTCAGCAGCTGACCAATAAATGTTAGCTTTCAGAGATCTCATAATAAATTATGGTAAAATAAAGCCACGATCACATTGAACTCATCTCATACTTCATGTAATACACAGTGGCATTGTCTCTTGTTTCTATTTCAGCTTTGTAACTTCTTATCGTAGAGTGCTTCAGAACAAAATGGGGTCAAGATACTGGAACACCATAACCCCTGCAGGAAGTTTTAATGGTTTTCTCCCTGGAAAATACCAAACCTCAAAATCCTACACACTAGTTCATTTTCATTTCCTCTTCACCACAAGTCATTTTCATATCTAAAAGAAGCTCTTGGCTTAAGCCTTCATACCGTCTGCAGCATGTTTTCTTTGCAAATTTACTTTTCGGAAACATGATAAAGAAGAGCAATGGGCACTCCAAATAAACCATTATAAATTCACATTCTCTTCTGCACTAATTTGGATGGGAAGCAAGGAAAAGCCCTTGCAGTTCTTAAATAAAACTTCGCCGCTTTCATACGCCTCCACATACTGTGTCAGAGGCAGAAAAACACTCCAAACACGGATACTTCTGTCACTTTGCTAACCAAACAAGTTGGTACATCACCAACAGTATGTTCACACTCATTTCTGAGGTTTGCGTTCTAATCATCAGAACTTTTAAAAATTACACGCTTTTACAAAACTCCTTTTTTCTAAACCAGCCTTAAAGCCAAAACATTGGTCTCTGCTCCAAGGTTCCCTGTCTTGAGTCAGCCAGGAAAACCCAATGCCTTCAAATCCTCAAGGAGTGGCTTCTTCCCTTCTGTACTTGAAATTGAACCAGAAAGTAGTGTGTGCCTTTTCTCCCACTGCTCTGCTTGGCTTTGCCTTTGGAATTTGAAGATTTGTTACCATTCCTGGGCACCTGACTTGTAAGAGTTACATGTGAGCAAGACTCCCAGGTTATTATCAAGGAGGCAGAAGGGGCCCCTGACCCTGTCTAGTTACACTCTAGGAAGGAGATTGGAAAACCCGGGCGAAGGACGGGATGCAGATTCTGACTGAAGCCTCCAGGGACAAGCAACACATGTAAATTCGAAGTAATGGAGGCAAATACTAAAAAAAAAAAAAAAAAAGAATATTATTTATAATCTTCTTTATTAATACTCACATGGAACCTTTGCTTTTTACACAAAAGTCTACTCACTTTTGGAGAATCCCGCCCGGTGGGGCTTTCTGTTCCTGGACCACTTCCCCCTTTCTCCACCCCCACCCCCACATCCAAGTGACTCTTAACACGTTCACAGATACCACGAAAACTTTGTAAACAAGATTTGGGTTACTGGACCTTGACTTCAAAATGGAAGGGTAAGAAATGGGAGGAAGGGGAAGGGAGAAAAGGCAGCGGAGAGGAGAGAAGGGGCACCAGGTCAGGACTGTCGAGTCTTGCCTTTTGTGAGATGTGTGTGTGCGTGTGGTGGCTGTTCCTTGAAATTCACTGACTCAAAACACTGACAGCAAGTGTCTGTGTGGTTATTTATATTATATATCTATAATAGACTATGTGGGTTTCCTCAGTTTGGGTCTGGGCTGCGTTTGTTTAAATACCCCACACCCCACTTTGTGGGTATCTCCCCAGGACATCACGTCTCCCAGGCACCCCGCTCAGAGGCGGGGCTTTCGAAGCAGGGTCTTGCTGAGGTCTTTGACCTCCTCGGGGCTGTTGACGCGCTCGTAGCCCAGGATGGCCATGGGCTGGGAGCAAAACTCCTCCACCTGTTTGATCTGCTGGAAGGTGAGGGCGGTCCGCCAGGCGTTGGCGGCCTGCGTGGCATTACGTGCAGATACCACAAAAGGCTTGGAGGAGGAGCCCGAGCCACTGGTCATGTTTAGGGCAAACTGCTCCATCTCTGGGCTCACCAACAGTCCTACAAAGTTGTACACTCTCCGCAGTGTCTTGACCGGGTCTCCCACCAGGTCTTCGTACCGCACCACCAAATAGTGGCCCTGCAGCCAGTCCGGGGGCTGCAGGGCCGTCTGCAGTGTCTTGGCCATGCTGTTGCAGATAACCTCCATAGCGCCAAGCGCGTGGTAGTCTGCCGGGCCACCCACACCCTCCTTCTTGGCCCCTAGCTTGTGGCCAGCAGCCTCCAGGAAGGGCATGCGGTGGGCTCGGGGGTCCCGGCTGCGCACCACCTGGAGGCTCTCACGGATAAGGCCGTGGCGCGAGCGGATACGTGAGCTAGCCACCGCGCGGGGATCGCGCACTAGGTGGATGACCTTGAGGTCCAGGGCTGGGTCTCGCAACAGCGGTGCCAAAACAGCTACGTCGAAGACGCGCACACCCTTGATGACCAGCGTGTGGTACTTGCGGCACTCTTCCTCGAAACGTGCCAGGCGCTGCGGCGGGCACTTCTTGCACACACGGTCGTCCACCAGCCCCACGACCTCCTTGCGGTAGGCGGGGCATAGAGGCGACGAGCATACCACTTTGTTAGTGGCTGCTCCGAAGATGCCCAGCGTGGTGAGGTTGCGCCCCCCGCTGCCCGCAGGGCTGTACAGTTGGAAGACCGAGAGGTCGCAGCGGTAGAGAGCGCTCAGCATATCCCGCGCTGCCCCCTGCAGGGAAACGGCGTCCCCTGGGTACAGTTTTTGCCATACGTGCCACACTGGCTCATAGAGGAAAAATACCTCAGGGTTCTGGTTGAAAAGTTCGCCGAAGAACGACGACCCTGAGCGCCACGTGGTGAACACGTACACCAGCTGCCGCTTTTCCCTGCCGCCCCCGGTGCCCCGAGTGCCATTGCCGGGAGGGGCCGCGGCCTCTACCACCCCCGCCCCGGCTGCGGGAGCCGCCCCGACGGCGGCAGCGGGAGGACGATAAGGGGTGCGAAGGTCCAAGCGGGTATGAGCGCGCGGTGGTGCGGCCGGAGGGGGTCCCGGGCGCCCCAAGCCGCCCCCGGATACCCCCGCTGCGGCACCTAGCGGCCCGTCGGGGTTGCACTGCTGCAGCGGCTCCTTGTGCCACTTGTAGTCCAGGAGGTTGAGCATGGTGAGCACCAGCAGCAGCACATAGCCCGCGCACAGCACTAGCGCCTTCCTGCGGAACACCTTCATTCCGAGAGGTGAGGCGGGCCAGCGGCGTCCCGGGCGCCGGGGCCACGGCGGAAGCAGGGCGCGCGGCGCGGCGGCAGGCGAAGCCTGGAGCAGCCAGGGGAGCGCGCCCGGGGGCAGAGCCCGTGGCGGACTGCGGCTCATCACAGGCACAACCCGGGCCGGCGGCGCGGTGGAGGCAGCCCTGCAGCCCGGGAAGGGGACGCAGCGGACTGGCCGCGAACGCCGGGACTGGGGCCGCAGTTCCGACGCGGGCGCGGCAGCAGCGGCGGCTGGTCCCTGGCGCCCAGGGCTGGCTCTCCCATGGCAGCGGCTCCGGGAAGGACCTGTGAGGGGAAGCAGAGTGAACGGGTGCGCCCCAATAGCCCTTCCAGCTTCCTCCTCCTAAGTAAGGCCCACCCTCGGGTCTGCCCCGCTCTCCCGCTCACCTGGAGCCGAGGGCGCGCCCCGGGGTGGTCTCGGATGACGGCCCCGCGGACTGTCCGGCTGCCACTCGTTCCTGGGTTTCTCTCGCTCTCTTCCGTTGTAGATTCCCGCGCCTTCTAGGGGGCCGGGGACCGGCAGCCTTTTCCCTAGGCAGTTTCCGGGCGGCAGGCGCCCTGCTGCTCGGGAAGGAAAACTTTCACCGGGCCCGGAGCCTGCTCCGCACTCAGCCGAACCCGGCGCGTCCCAGCTCCAGCTATGTCTCCTCCGCTCTCTCGGGACCGCAGCTTCCTTCCTCGCTCAGAGGGACGAAGCCAGCTAAGGGCAATGATAGGGGACAGCTTATACGGGACCCAGCTCCCGGCAAATTGGCTTTGCCTCTCTCGCTTTCGGCCTCCTCGCGGCGAATCTTCCCCTCTCTGGGGCGGCAGTGGATGGGGAACAGCGCGACCCCGCAGCGGCGGCGGCAGCTGCTTCCATCACCAGGAGGATGCCCGGGCGGGCAGCTCAGGCAACCACCGCCGATCCGCAGCCTCCTACTGGTCCGAAGGACCCAGAACACACAGCTCGAGGCAATGGAGCCCGGGGCTAGAGCGCTCCCCGGTCTGCCCCGCCCCCGGCACCAGCCGCTCCTGGCCAACTAGGTGTCGAGGCAGAGAAAGCCCCCGCCGCCGCGCGAAAGCGGCGCCCGGGAGGATGCTGCTACCCGCCTCCCCCTACGCCGAGCGCCTGCAACGCGCTCGGGCCAGCCTCTGCGCGGCTCCTGCCAGCCGGCGCCGGGTTGGTGCGCGCCGCCGTCTATCGCCGCGGCTCCTCCCCTCCGCGGCGCTGCCCTCCGCCGCCGCCAGTCCCGCCCCCACCCCCGTCGCATCGCCGGGCTCCCACCGCCGCCGCCTCTCGTGCTGGTGATGCGACCGGGTTTGCTGCGGCGCCGCTTGGGCGGCCATCCGCGGGAACCAGCGCGTAGCTCACCGCCCAGGGCGCAGATGCGGGATTCGGAGCGCACCGGCTCCCAAAGCTGCCGGAGGCTTGGATTCTGCGTGCGGCTGCAGGATTCGGCCCCGTGGTTTTGCTCTTGGAAGAGTTGGTGCTAAAAGTTTGGGCAGAAATCCCCCGCCGGCCGGCGGGCCGCTCTGCTCTTCCCGCGGGTCGACACGGCCCGCCCCTCCCGGGGCTGAGGACGCACCGCGCCCCGCTGCGCTAGGAGGATGCGGAGCGCCGCTCCCAAGCTCCTGACACCCTGCTCGCCCTTTCCAGTTGCTCTTTGGCTTTTCCCTCTCCGAGGAAGTAATAAATCTTTCTGGCCCCGGGGTCAAAGAAGTCGCTTCAGTTTTCCCGAGGGGCGTGCCGGCGGGGTGCCTTTTCCTGGCCTTGCTGGACCTGCGGATAGGCCGCTCCGGTCTCCTTGCGCCCGCCGCAGATGCTCTCCCCATTTCTGCTCGTATTCAGGCGTCCACTGTGATTGACATCCTCGGAAATTGGGGTGCCGGGGCGGGGGTGGGGTGCGAATCTTGGTTTTAATTTACAGTAAAACACTCGTCTGGCTTCTTGGTTTTAGAGGATCAAAGAACTTGTCCTCAAAGGAAATTGTTTGAAGTGGAAAAACATTCTTAAGTTGGTTTGGGTTGATTTAAGTACTTTTTTTAAGGTTGTGAGGAAAAGCACCCCCTCTCCCCACCCCTAATTCCTCGCAAGAACACTAAGCCACAGCCTCAACTTCATCTGGAAGATGGGAACAATTATAATAGCCTCGGGAGATTCAACGTTGATTGTTACTGGCACAAGCGGAAGATGAAACCCCTGTTCAGGCCTCCAAGTGCGGAAAGTTGAATCGCTAAGGGTGGCGAAGCTCAGCGCCAGTGGATAAACGGTGCTCCCTGATCTGGTGGTGTTGGGGGGGGGGGGGGTTGCCTCCTGTCCCATAGAGTTTTTAATGGAAGTTACCGCAAAATTATCTTTGTACCCTTCAGGCGGCTTTCTCGCCCAGAGGACCCTTCTAAATTTAAAATGTTGCCAAAATTCTTAAGTGAATCTTAAAGAACCTTCCAGTGAAAAACACCCTTGAAAAGCAACTTAACTCGTTTTCCATGGGGTTTTAACTCACTTGCTATGGATTGGGTTTCAGGGTAGAAAAATGTTCAAAGAACGTGATTTCATCCTGTTTTCCACAAAAATCCATACCCTCATGAGTAGAGTTCAGCTACTTCCCTGGGGTGCAGAAGTGTGGAGCTCAGAATGTATACCCAGCAGTCTCAAGCAGCTTGGCATTTCCTTGGGGAGTGGGTCAGGACTGATGAAGTTTTTAATCCCTGCTAGCAGAAAGAGGCAATAGAATTTAATTAAGTGACTTCCCATCTTTTCTTTTCTGGACCTCCCCTGCTGCGTCAAATACCCTTGCCCCTTCTTTTTGCAACTCTTTCCCCCACAAAAGCCTAAATTATTAGGGTGCATGAAAAGACTGATGGAAGAGAGGGGGGAGTGGAAGGAAAGGAAACCTCAGTCTTAATATTCAGCATGATTCCAAGAAAAATAATGTCTAATAGTTTTATTTAGTCTCTGGCTTTGTGCTTACCCAGAAAGTACTGAATTGCTGTTAGTCCATGTAGGACCCTTTTTTAAACAAGTGTTTGCATAGAAACAATTTTGTTGCAATTTTGTAACACTTACTGGAGTTGGCAAAATAGTGAATCCATTTGCCAGACGCCCCCACAGTGAGTGCTCAGCTGGCATAAATTTACAGGTTCTAGTCTTTCCACCCTTTCCTCTCCATTTTGCATGGTGTCATGATTAATTCTGAACTTTTTTACAGCTAATGACATCCAAAAACTTGATAATGCCTTACTTTCCTCATTTGTTCTGAAATCCCTTTCATTTTAATCTACTTATCCTTTTAGCATAGAAATAACCCAGACATGTAATAAGTCACATAATAATTTCATTTGCAGAAGATCCAGTCCTGCCACAAGACTAATTTCAGCTCCCTGTTTAGCCCGTTGTAATTCAGTCTTTTCCAGGATGCTCCTTCAGTCTCTGTCTTCTCTGCTGCCTGTTATGTGGAAAGGAAATTGCTGTTGGAAACTTGCTGTGATCTTTGACCAATCCTGGACAAATTGGCGGCCTACCTTTCTGGGGTGCTGTCTGCCAGGACAGCCTGTGGAAAATAGCAGAGACCGTCAAGGATCTTCTTGCTGGGTCTGAACTGGGGAACTATGTCAGGCTGGGTTCCCGGGACAATTCCCATCCAGCCTGTGTCACAGGGGGCCTAAAAGATTCATCTTTGGGAAATGTCTATCATTGGGCACCAAAATAGAACCTTTGCCTCCTATTTTCAACAAATAAGCATGTTGCCTGCCACTTGAATATACCAGAATCGGGTTAATCATAATCCTTGATTTAAGACATGCTGTTGTCATTAGTCTGGGGGTGGCCCTTGTTTTTCTTATTTATATGATTATGTATGAACCCATTCAAAACTTAGACGAAATGGCCAGGTTCCAAAAGGGAAAAGAAAAATAACTTGTCTTAACAAGCTCAAAAAGAAATAGCCTGGATACTCCTATGATTACTAAGAAACTGACATAGTCATTTAAGATCTTCCCATAAGAAAAACAACAGGCCCGGAGAGATTTCAAGGAGGGCTTTACCAAACTTTCAAGGGCTAGATTGGTTCTATCTTACACAATTCTTCCAGAGAAGAGAAAAAGAGGGAATACCTCCTCAGCTCATCCCAAAGGAATGATTACTGAGAGGGGATTTCGAAGAAGGAAAAGGATCTATTTTCTGATGAATATGTACATATAACTCTTAAATATCAGCAAAACAGGGAAGAAAAGAGTATCCACTACTACCAAATGAGATTTATCCCAGGAATATAAGGATGACTTGATAAATATGTATTATGCATCTATACGATGCCAGGTGCTGGTCTAGCTATGCAGGATGAAGGAATGAAACAGATCAATGTGACCGGGAATAACTGGAAACAGCTACTTTACATGGAGAAGGCAACATTTGCAAAGAGGTGACACACACACCCCCCCCACACACACACACCCCGTAAAGAATGAGGCTGCTGAAGCCAGGTGAAACTGAGGGATGAGAATTGCAGGCAGCTGATACAGCCCAGTGCAGAAGCCCTGCGTATGGACAGGGTGGTCTGGGTAACCCTTTGTTTACCAAGAAGTAAAAGCATCATATGCACTATTTTTTTTAATATTTTAATCTTAAATGTATATCGTGAAAGAATACGTTTACATAGTTTTTCTGATTAAAAATAGTTTTCATTTGCATAATTAATTTTTGCGTGGGAGTCTACATCAAAACTACTGGGAAACCAGGTGTTGCTCTTTTTTGTGACAGTCAACTTCAAAAAGGAGGTTATTCCTGCAGCCACTAGAAATAGAAAGTTAAAGAGCCGCAAAAGGTTCAGTGGGGTTGGGGCCCAGAGAGGGAGATCATGTCAACATGCTGGCCTGACTGGGGCATGCCTGGCCCCTGGTACCTGAAGGGGACCCCTAACATTAGGGGTATGCTCAGAGCAGGGGGCCTAAAGAATGGCTCCTCTGTTTATAACACACCCAACAGGAATCTGGGGTGATTGCAACGAGGGGCACGCAAAACTTGGGCCCCCCTATGAACAAATTCCCCTACGTGTGAAGAAGAAAATTATAAAATGTAGGTGGTGGGTGTCTGGGTGATCACTGTATAATTTTTTCAACTGTACTGTATATTTGAAAAATTGCCTAAAAAGTTTTTCAGAAAATTTTTTAAAAAGGGAGAAAGAAAGAAAAACATTAGATTTGCTGTGGACAGAACTCCCAAACCATGCTTTTCCTCTGCTCTCACACCATAGCGGTCCTCAACTCGGAAGACTTCTGTGACCAAATTCACGAGGACTTTTCCCTCGGCACCCCCGGCAGCGTGACAGACACTGTCTACCTAGAGATAGTACAAGATCCCACAAGGTGAGGGCTCAGGCCCCAAAACTGCCCTCTTAGACACCAGTCTAAGCCTTGGGAACTCTGGGCTAACTGGTTTCAAGTTGGGAGTCCTCATGGCCTTCTCTTTGGGTTCCATTAATGTACTGGAGCATCTCACAGAACTCAGGGAAACACATTTACCGTTTATTAGAAAGGGTATTACAAAGGATACCGGTGAAGGAATGCCCAGGCAGAGGCATGGAGCGAGGCACTGAGTTTCCAAGCCCTTGTTGCGACCCTTCCGGAGCCTCCTAGAAGCTCCCTGAAATCCCATCCTGCTGGGCTTTTATGGAAGCATCATGATTTCACATTCCTTCTTCTGTGTATAGGGCGGGACCCTCCTGGAATGGGTCTTAGGACCCACAATCAGAAAGGTGGGGGAAGATTAAAGTCTTGTCTTGGGCAGGCGAAAAGAGGGCAGGGAAGGTCGGAGGGATCCTGTTTCCTGAGGCCTAATGCACCCACATTATAACAAAGCCCGCGGGTACCAGGGGCTATGGGAGTTACGATCCTAGATTTTAAAAAGCAATTTGTTTAAGAATCACAAAAAGGATGCTAGGGGAGAAGGGGGGGGCAGGTACTTCTCTAAGAATGTTCGTAGCTAATTTCTAAATGTGTCACTCTAGTGTTGACCTGTTGAGTGCCACTCTCTGCACCTCAGTGACCACTGTGGCTCACTCAACTTTCAGCATCTTCACCTCTGAGACTCAGCCCAGCTGTCCACTTCCTGGGTCTTCCCCTGGCCTTGAAGCACGGCCACCAAGCTTTGGAGTTGCCCTTTGTGACTTTCCCTCCCAGACATTAGAGGATAGTTGCCAGCTAACTGGAGCAGGAGAGGTTCCACTGCCACAGCTCTGCCCTCTGCCTCCTGTAGGGCACCAGCCGTCACTCTGCTGCCTGTGATGGGCATCCTGCTGGGTTCTACCTACCCCACAGCCTTTCTCCCTGACTCTGGTGTCAGTGTCTGAACCACCCTACCCCATTGTATGTGGCTTTGCTGGGAACTTCAGCCAAGACATCCTACCCCTTCTCCCTTGGGAAAGGAAGTACATGCCCCGGGTTTAGCAAATTAGATGTTCTTTCCACGGAAGTTCTTTCTATCCGTTCACTCACTCATTCATTCACCCTTCATGCATTCGACCATGTACTAGGCAAACTGAATCTTCAGCAGAGAGCCCCAAAGAAGGAAAATAGTCAACTGCTATTCCATCCCAATGATGGAGTCCTAAAGTGATGGCCCATTATCCTCTCAGAAGGGACCCTGCCCCTTTTAAGTCTATTATTTAGTTTTTCTTTAGATTCTGGGAGCTATGCCCAAATGCCTTCACAAATCCCCCTTAAGTTCTCCAGAGCCCATTTCTGTTACTTGCAATCAAAGGTTCCTGATCGACAGGGTAGAGTACTGCCTAGTTATGGATTTGGTTTCATGTGCGTGTTTTCATCTCTGTGCCTTATTTTCCATCAGTCGTTAAAGCAGTGCTTCCTTGTGAGTCCCACCTTTAAATTCCAATTTCTAGACACCCCAAGGAACTCCCTCCCCGCATCCGCGTCAGTGGCCTCAGCACTCACACCTTTCCCTGGCCTTGCTTTTCACTGACAGAGCTACTCACTTGTGACCCTTGGCAGCCAGGACCAGCCTCACACTAACTGATATCCTCTTCTGATTAGATTTACTTCCAGAAATCACATCTCATCATCAACATCTCTTGATGTCTGTTCCAAGGCCTCCCGACTTTTTTGTTATTTAATTATAGCCCCCTATTCAAAAAAAAGAAAAGAAAAGAACAGGGACATGATGTGGTCTACAAATATAAAACAAACAAACAAAAATGACTAAAGGGAAAATAACATAAAGCCACAGGTTTATTCAGTATAACTACTCATTCCATGAAGTCCTGTGCATTTGTTAGAGTGAACCAAAATAAATGGCTCTGAGCTTCCTAATAACCATAGGAAAGAAAGAAAATTGCTCAGAGATGGAGGGCTTTGCCTAACCCAGAGACACAAGAAAAAGAAATTATCTTCTTTCTACAACTTAAACTTCATTCATGTGATTTCTTTGTTCACTACTTTATTCCCATTAAAGGGAAAGACACTGTGTCTGGCACATAAGTGCTCAACACACATTTATTGACTCGCTTGCTGGGGGTTCTGATCAAAGAATTATGTGATACAGAAAGTAGCCTATGTCCTTTTGTCTACAATAAAAACAACTAGAGGCAGGGAGGAAGGCTCTGGTTCTTATAAGCTAAATCAACACAGCCAAACAGCGTGATGTCAATGCTGAGTTCACCAAAGGCGATTTGCTGTGGGCTGCACCTGCCACTCCGAAGGCCTGGCTGCTGGCTCATCCCAGTGTGCTTTGTAAAGGCTTTATCATGCCAAAGTGGGTGGGGATGACTAACTTGGGAAAAGGCTTCTGGGAGAAACTACTGCCCAGAAACACGAGGCCTGGGTTCTGTCACCTTTCCATAGCTCTGTGCCAAGTGTCTCTCAGTGGCAGTAAAAGCTGTGTCGTGTGCTAGCCTCAGCTGGAAAATGGTCTGACAGCATTTTGAGGATGATTTTATTTCCTCTGGGCTTTCCTTCTGTTTCCATGACTCAGGAGTTATGAACCCACCAAACAGGAGTTGAAGTTGGGATCATGCAGTGTGCCTTGTTTTGAACACACCTCTCTGGAGGTGTCTCTCTGGAGCCCCAGTTGGCTCCTTCCCTGGAGCAAGCTTCTTCTCTCCATGGGGGCTGCCCCTGACATTTGGGTGCTTAGAGGCCAGGCCTTCTTGTAGGCACGCACAGAGATGGCCATCCCCCTGCACGTGGACATTCTAGACCCTTCTCCTACCTGGTCCTAATTTCTGCAGAGAGATGGCTCTCATTGTATCCTGAAGCACAACATTTAAAAGCCTGGAGAAGTTTTGACATTGACATTATAGTCCATGATAAGAAATGCTTTAAAATAAGTAACCAGTCACCAAAATCACTGTCATGAGGAAAGAGAGATAATGTCACATTAGTAGAAGCTGCATGAGACATTCCTGTGGTTCTACAGTAATATAATTCTGTTTAAAACAAATAAAGGGATGTCTACTGTCATATCCCCAGGCCTTCATCATCACTTCAACCTCGGGTAGCACAATGTCTCATAAAAGGTTGTCAATTGGAAAACCTTCTTTTTATTGACAGAGGGAATTAAGTGCCTTGAAATTTAGAAACAAGATAGAGGAGCTCACGTACAGAATTTGGAATTGGCCCTAGATTTAACTCCCTGAAAATTTACTTACCAGTTCTATGTATTTGAAGAGGGTATATAATCCCTCAGGCCTCAGTTTCCCCATCTGTAATGCATAGATAACAGCTGTCTTGTAGAACAGCTAGGAGTGGCAGAGAGGTGGAGAGCGCATAATGGCACAGAGTAGTTAATAAATATGGACAATTCCTGCCCCCACTCCAGCTAAGCCCTGAGGTTAGGGGTCTCTTCTTCTTAAGGAGGAGATGAAGCTAGTTGGAAGAATCAGGATGCTGTCTTACTTTCTTTACTTCTTTCTTGGTACGGACATTGGGGATTTGGTTTGGTGAGGGCTTTGGGGGGAGCAAGGAGGAGGGTTGAGGTTTTTTGGGGCAGAAAGATAGAAAGGAGGGCTTAGTGGTCAGCAGATAGGAAGAGGCCCATCACAGCGTCACAGCCAGAGTTTACCTGTGAGCTTAGTTCACGGTGACAAGGACTGGGCCTTGCTATTCAAAGTGTGACATGTAGACCAGGTGTAGTGGCTCACGCCTGTAATCCTAGTACTCTGGGAGGCCGAGGCAGGAGGGTTGCTTGAGGTCAGGAGTTTGAGACCAGCCCGAGAAAGACCCCAAGACCCCGTTTCTACTAAAAATGGAAAAATTGCCTGGGTGTGGCTACTCAGGAGCTGAGGTAGGAGGAAGGCTTGAGCCCAGGAGTTTGAGGTTGCAGTGAGCTTGGATGATGCCACTGCACTCTACTCAGGGCTATACAGCAAGACCCTGTCTCAAAAAAAGAAAAAAGGCATGATGAGGGGATCGAGCCACTTGGGAGCTTGTCAGAAGTGCAGACTCATATTCAGACCTCCTCTATCAGAATCTGCATTTTTACAAGATCCCCGTGTAGTCTGTACTTTACAGTTTGGGAAGCAGGGTGGCAGTCACTTTTGTATTTAATAGTGAGTAAACACCTGCAATAAATAACTCGGTGTTGTACATGTGGGTGGACTGACCTCCCACCCTTTCCTTATCAGGTGGCTAGTAGAGGCTTCTGGAGCAGCAGCTAGCTCAGGCAGTGCACTTGTGAAAATTAAAGAGCTGTATCCCTCTCCCTTCTCCCACGCAGCCCCATGCCAGGGTGCTCAGCCAAAGAGGAGATAAAGGCTGGACTTCAGAGCCACTCCCTCCCTCCACTGGAGCCTTGGTGCAGAACACAACCTGTATGAGGGACTGTTCTTAGGACAAAAATAAGTCAATTAATGCTTGCAGATTCCCAGAACTAACCTATCACTCTCAACTTCTGCGTTTACCAAAAGCAGTAAAAATAGCCGCCTTGTTTGTGTTAACCAGGTAGAATAAGAAAATATGGCCACACACAATTGCAGTAGCAACAAACACATTGTGACATCAGTTGTCTTTGAAGAAAGACAAGTGCTCTGGGCGTGTCACAGATGCACATTGCCAGACACGTGCAAAACAGATTCCATTCTGGGCACTGCTGTCTCTATTCCTGTAACTTAAAAACTATTATGCAGAGGCAGGATTTTTCCACAGGTGATGTCCAGGGTAGGCGTTTCATTTCTGTGATGTGTTGGCGAAATGAAATAGAACGTACAATCTCACACAGACATTGTTTTGGCATCACAAGATAGCAAATCCAAAGGGGGGAAAGTGGATAAAGAACGCAGCTCTCAGCCTAGACGGTTTCATTCTACATCCTGTCCGCCGTTATCATTTTTTCCCCTTTCATCTATGGCAATGTCTGAGTTCTGCGTCCTTGAAGCTTCATGTCAAGTCTTTATTCTTTGGCTCAGATCTTGCCTAGTTACGTGCTGAAAAGTTGGATGCAATTTTGGCTCAAAATGTAGCATCTCATTCGTTTTCAGATGATGCATCCTCGTCCTTGCAGATTTCTCTTTCTCAGTCACGACGTTACACCCAGTTCTACTCACTTCAAAGAACAACCTTTCGGCTCAAGTGCAGTTTCTGCCACATCTGATTCTAGAGCACAAAATGTTTTGCTGATTTGGTGAACCGTTACCTCTTCTTTGCGTTGTTAGCTGTCTATTTTTATCCAAGATTTCCTTGTTAGTCCACAACTTAGGCAGAAAAGTCTCTTCTGCAAATCCGTGCCCCACTTACAGTTTTTGGAGACCATCTGTCTTGTAATCCTCCAGGTCAAAGTCCAGTTCAAAAGATCTCTAAACCCCTTGCCTTCCTAGGAAAATATACTATTTTCTTCATCTCCAGCCAATGTCCCATTTGTCATTTTTTTCAGGATCTCATTGACTTGATGAAATGTCAGTAAAACGTAAGAAATGACAAATTTATGGTAGTGAGATATCCGTTCTGATTTTTTATAACAAGCTGCGGGATTTATCTAGATTTATTTTCCCATCATTATTTTAATGAGGGAGGTTTTGTTTCTTTTCTCCCAGTGTCTCTTCTGCCTGGAACAGAGGAGACTGGTGTGATTTTGACCTGTCATTTCAATTAATTGCTTTATCCTCACCAGGGAGAACCACACAGATGTTCAGCCAGGGCCACCGCTTGGACTCTGCGCCCTGAGAATGCAGATTTCACATGCGACATCATAACATGTGATGTGCTGGGCAGAATGACAGTGCCAATGAAGAGGAAGTAACAGTCACTGACAACAGAAGGAAGCCCTTTCCTGCTGCCGGAAATTAATTCTTCTCAATTAATATGCATGGCACTCTCTGGAAGCTTGTGGGTCCCTGGCTTGTTGAGCTCTGTCCACACGATGTGGAAACCACAGCACCTTCGTGTGTCTGCAGCATTTTTGCTGGTGTCACCAGGTGGCCCTTCTGCTTAGAGTTCTGTGATGTGCTGGAAAAGAACCCAAGAGAGGTGATGCCATTTGTTATGTCTGGGCTGAATGGCACTGTTTCTTAAACAGCTGGACTTGGCCAGCCATGTTGGCCATCAGGATAGGTGTTTACGGCCCTTATGCGACACCCATCTCGCCCAGGCAGGCAGTTATTTACTTATGTTCTGCTGGAAACCCTTAGAAGTATCTTCTCAGTAGTTGCAGATGTGTCCACAGCTTGCCCACTGTCCCAGCTTGGGTCAGCAATTTTTTACATCCTTTTAAATAACCCACACCATGGTCCCCTAATAGAATATTAGCCATCTGGTAGCTTAAGGCAAAGCGCTGAAGATGCTCTGTGTGTATTTGGGGCTCACATTGAATCTAATCCCACAGTTCCTGATTCAAAAAGACTTTATTTACTTGCAAGACCCTCACATCCCTGATTCTTGCTGTCCACAGAAGGCAGATAGTGTCATCTGCTTGCACAAGCATGGTCTGCCTTCAGAACAACTTACAGATGCTAGTGCTTATGATGTCCTACCAGCAAAGGATGGAAATTTTAAGAATACTGAAAATGTGACACTAATTTTGTCCACAAACAGCTGGGACTCGCAGAATTGTAGCATCCTTATTTCACGGAGTCCCCGAAGGACCACTGAATGGCTAATCATGTACTCGCTCACAGAGAAAGTCTGAACACTGAACTCAGAAAAGGTCTCCTCTCTCCTCCCACACCCAGAGACTCTCCTCTCAATCTCTCCCACAGAAATGCCTCCTGGTTGGTAGCAAGTATGCAGGTCAGACTCATGGACCGCATGAGAGATCCGTGAACTTGCTGAAGCTCAGCTGGCCACCGACGGCAGCCAAGTGCCGAGGAAAGTGGAAGCAGCCCAATTGCGCTGCAAGTCAGTGACCACAGAAGAAATGCTGCCAGCTCACTCAGGGGTTTCTTTCTGTCCTCCTGCTCTGGGTACTCCCAGATTCACAGGCTCCCTCAAGTGGTCCAAGGACCTTGTCAAGGTGAGAGTTAAATATATACTTTCCCTCATCCATTGAAGCCTTTTCTCCAAAGGTGAGTCCCAAGAATCTTCATGTTGGAAATGCCCTCCAGGCAACTCTTGTACACACTTATGTTGGGGAGCCACTCTCAGCCTCAGCACAAGGTTGACTCTCAGCCTTTCACAGTCATTGTTTTCCATTTGGAAGTTCCCTTGGTCCCTCCAGCAGGAATGGAAGGACCATCCACAGAAAACCTCCTCCAGGGAGCCTTCTAGAATTACTACAAAAAAGAAAAGGCAGCCAGTTCCCCAGAGCTCTTCCTGGAGCTCTTGTCTGAACCGCAGGGTTGGCTTGTGTTGTAGAGATCCACGCACTGGCCTTATTTCTCCTCCTGTGCATTTTTCTAACCCCATTCATTCCTTTGGCGCTTTCATTCTCTTTTGCCATGTTCAGACCTTTCTATTGTTTATCTAATACTTTCTTTCATCCAACTCACTGTTCAAGATCTAATTTGTTAGCTATAAATAGAAATTGTATATCACCACCAAAAATGGAAAACCATTATCCCATTCCAGAAATGAAAAGTAAACAAAAAATGAATATAACAAAAACAAAAGAAAGTTATTAAATTCTAGTTCGACTGTGGCTTAGCTATATTCCCCATTTTGTTTTGTTTTTTTTTAAGGAGGGAGAGATTAGCTATCCAAAAATGTTAAAGAGAGGCTGCCCCAGACTAAAATTGAAAATCGTTTCTCATTCTTCTGAAAACTATCTCATGAGTAAGTGTTGATAGTAGGGTTCCTGGTCTCTAAGAAACACTGCCTCAGACATGAAACATTTCTAAAAGACAAGGACAATATTTTATGGGAGATGTAATGATTCAAAGGTAGAGAAATTGCCACATAAGAAATCACCATGAGCATTTTTTAGTATTGTCACGTACATCTTTAAACCCACTTCTGGACTTCACACAAGTGCAGTGCATATGGAGTATACTGAACAAATATTTGTTGAGGGAATGAATGAAGGAATGTACAAACATCCGGGCTGCAAAATTGATTTTGTACCTTTTCTTAGTTTAACTGCTCCATTAGCCTCCAGTGGTTCAGCTCAGCATCTCTCTGTAATACAGATTCTACCCTATGATTTCCTTCTCCAGGGTGCTCTAATTACACAATCCCAGCAGACAGCACCTGATTTGCATGCGATTTTGATTGTGGACAGTTTGTTCATTCATGGAGGACCAAGTGGACTTTTTGTTTGTTTATTACACTTTACATCTTTCACGCCAAATCACTCCTTTGATGTATAGTGGGTCATGAACCACACTGTTTACTGGAGCCACTAGTTAGGTATTAACCTTGGGTTTTTCGATTTAGGGTTGGACATCTAATATTAATCCTCCAGTTGCTAGTTTCCCTGTACCTGAGGGTCTATGTTTACAGCTATGAAACTTAAAGTAGTTTCATTCAACTCAAAGCTCTGGCTCCAGCTCACAAAACAAATTTTTGATGCTATTTTCTTGTTAGGTTAATGGTAAATATTTCCATTCCTAGCTCATGAGCATTCCGAAACATGCTAGCAAATTCTATATACCCCAAATCAGAAAGTTCTTTCTAAATGCTTGTGTAAACTATATGTGTGTATGTGTATATATATACATGAGATGGAAGAAAATATTTGAAATGGCAAAGCTAGTTAATGGTCAATCCCAGAGGAAAAAACTCAGACTCCTCCATACTTTGCCTTTTTTTTTTTAGAGACAGAGTTTCACTTTGTCACCCTCGGTAGAGGGCTGTGGCATCACAGCTCACAGCAACCTCCAGCTCTTGGGTTTAGGTGATTCTCTTGCTTCAGCCTCCCAAGTAGCTGGGACTATAGGCGCCTGACTATTTTTTGTTGCAGTTTGGCTGGGGCCGGGTTCAAACCCGCCACCCTCAGTATATTGGGCCATTGCCCTACTCACTGAGCCACAGGTGCCGCCCACTTTGCCCCTTTCATTCCATCTCATTCATGAACTTCTTGTTAAAAAAAAAAAAAACTTACAAAGGGGACAGCAGAGCAGGGGATGAGGGAGGGTTGGAGAAAGGAAGAGCAGAGAGAGGGAAGGAGCGAGGGGGGTGGGGTCTTGGTGTGTGCCACACCTTTTGGGGGGCAAAACACGATTGTAAGAGGGACTTAACCTAACAAATGCAATCAATGTAACCTGGTTTCTTGTACCCTCAATGAATCCCCAATAATAATAATAAAAAAAAAACTCGAAAAAAAAATTTACAACAGCTCAAAATAAGCTATACACTTTTGTTGTTAAGAAAGGACTTAGATTTTTTGGTAATAAATAACTATTCCAGGCTACTACTACTGGAAAAGTATACGCTGCCCTAGAGATGTGAATATGATCAACATCGTGCACACTGTTTCTGCTCCTTATGTATACACACTCCAGGATAATGCAGGGCACCAAGGTGTACACAAGACCATCTCTACAGGGGAGTGGGGTGAAAACAGAAGAGCTTCCTGTAAGGGTACATGGCACACCTTTTGGGTGTCGGACAAAACAGCAAGAGGGACTCTACTTAACAAACGCAAATATTGTAACCTAGTTATTTATACCCTTGCATTAACCTGAAAAAATAAATAAATAATAGTAAAGCTTCCATTTAAAAAATAAGAAAGGAGGGTGGTGCCTATGGCTTAAGAAGTAGGGCACCAGCCCCATATACTGGGTGGTGGGTTCAAACCCAGCCCCAGCCAAAAGAAATCAAAAATAAGAAAGGACTTTCTCCCTTTGCTTTGCTTTTATGTGTATCTAGACCTTCTTTTCACAATAGTCTATTTTCAAAATTTAGAACCACACGGAGACTGACGACTGTATCCATTTGCTTGAGCTGCTGTAACAAAATACTGTAAGCTGGGCAGCTCAAACAACAGACATGTATTTCTTACCGTTCTGAAGGCTGAGAATCCATGACCAAGGCACTGGCTGACTCAGTTACTAGTGAGGGTCTTCTTCCTGGGTCACAGGTGGCCAACCTCTCCCTGTGTCCTCAAGTGGTGAAGAGAGAGGTTTTTCTCTTCTCTCTCTCTTTCTTCTCATTAGGCATGGCAGTTTTACTCATCCAATAGCCAAAACCAAGTAAGACCCATATATTCAACATATGGGTTTGAGAAGCTACTAAAGGAATGAGGTCAATATCTTACCCCAAATTTAATCACAAAAGACATATATGGTCATATATAGCCATTTTCCACTTCAAATATTGTTATAACCTGTATATGTTGCATGAGTAACATTGGAATCACATTTTCCAGTGGGCTACCAAAACTCTTAAAAGTGTTTGACTTAGAAGGTTCCTCTTCCTCTAATGAAGGAAGCAGATCAACACACAATTGACTACAAAAGTTGGTAGATACATCACGTAGGGGCCAAAAAAAAGCCAAGACCGGGCAGTGCCTGTGGCTCAGTGAGTAGAACGCCAGCCCTATATACCTAAAGTAGCGGGTTCAAACCCAGCCCCAGCCGAACTGCAACCAAAAAAGTAGCCGGGCATTATGGTGGGCACCTGTAGTCCCAGCTCTACTATGGAGGCTGAGGCAAGAGAATGGCCTAAGCCCAGGAGTTGGAGGTTGTTGTGAGCTGTGACGCTACGCTGCTTTACCCAGGGTGACAGCTTGAGGCTCTGTCTCAAAAAAAACAAAAGCCAAGACCCCCAGAAAAAAAAAAAATAGGAGGACTTGCCCTTTCAGATATCAAAACTTAGTACGGGGCTTTCATAATTAAGAAAATGTGATATTGGTGCAGGGACAGAAAAATAGACCATAGGCTAGAATAGACCAGGTAGCTCTATCACAGACTCAGGCGCATAGGGAGCCAGAGTTGTGGCAAGGTTAGCACTGCAAAAGGGTCAGGCAGAGACAGTCTTTCAAAAAATGATGCTTGGACAACTGGGTGTCCATGTGGGGAAAAACAACACTGGACACGTACCTCATACTATCCATAAAACTCAGTTTCCACTGAATGATATACTTGAATGTGAAAGATAAAGCAATAATAGCAGAATAGCTTAATGATTTCAACCAGAAAAAAAAAAAGTTAAATACGAAAGCACTACCCATGAAGAAAAATATGTACATATGACATCATTAAAAATAAAAGCTTCGGGCTCGGCGCCTGTGGCTCAGGAGGCTAAGGCGCCAGCCACGTACACCTGAGCTGGCGGGTTCGAATCCAGCCTGGGCCCGCCAAACAACAATGATGGCTGCAACCAAAAAAGAGCCAGGTGTTGTGGCGAGTGCCTGTAGTGCCAGCTACTTGGGAGGCAGAGGCAAGAAACTTGCTTGAGCCCGGGAGTTGGGGGTTGCTGTGAGCTGTGATGCCACAGCACTCTACCCAGGGCAACAGCTTGAGACTCTGTCTCAAAAAAAAAATAAAAATAAAAAATAAAAGCTTCTGTTCATCAAAAAACTACCCTAAAGAACTAGTGAAGAATAAACCGTGGTACGGGAGAAGACACTGCCACACATGTGAGTGACAAAGGACTTCTTTGCATATTACACAAACAATTCCACAGATCAATAAGAAAAAGGCAAGTAACCTCACAGGAAAAAAATGCAAAATATTTGAACAGGCTCTTCACAAAGGAAGATGAAATTGCCAATAGACACATAAAAGTTCTTGATCTCGTTAATAATCAGGGAGGTACGATTAAAAACCACAGTAAGATATTAGATACCAATAAATTACCAAAGATGAAAAAATCTGGCCATGCCAATTGTGGGTAAGGTTGGGAACTCTTATACACTGCTGGTGTGTATTATATATTATTACTACTTTGGAAATAAGGTTAATGCATTTCCTAGCAAACTTGAAATTTTCATACCCTATGACACAGCAGTTCTTCTCATTTGGGCTTATTCACTAGGGAATCTGTGGACACGTGCACCTTTTTATCCCTCCAGATAAACCAGAATCTTTTGAAGAGGAATAAACCTTCAAAATGACATTGTTTACAAAACCCAAACAGCAAAATAGATACATATGCTGTATATTCAAACAACAAAGTATAAAATCAAAAGGAGTGAACTAGAGCATAACAAAAACATGACTGGATCCTGCCAACATGGTGTTGAGTAAAAGGAGCAACATAGATTATCTCATGCGTATCAAGTTCAAACACACATATCAAGTTCAAACACAGGTGATATTGCACCAGGGATACTGCACCAGGGATGGCGGCGTGCGCCTGTAGGGTCGTTTGAGCCCAAAGAATTTGAGTCCAGCCTGGGTGATATAACTCCCATCTCAAAAAAAATGAGAAAAACAAAAAGAGCTAGGCACCCACCTATAGTCCCAGCTACTCTGGAAACAGTAAGATCCTTGGGCCCAGGAGTTCAAGGCTTGGGTGCCCGGTGCCCGAGGCTTATGCCTCGCCACTGCTGGAACACAGTGGTTGTCCAGAGCAGACAGAGCAAGACCCTCCTCTCTAAAAAATACACATCCCCAAAAACACACATAAGTGATATTAAACTGTATTCTTTTGGAATGTATACACAGATGGCAAAATTATATTTTAAAAAAGCAAGAAAATGCTTTTCATAAAATACACACAGCGGTTTCCGCTGATAGGGAGGAGAAGGACTGAGAAGGACACATCTGGATGATTTGGAGAGACCCCGATATTACACATGCTGACTTCGATGGCAGCTCATCATTACTTCTTCTATTGGGAATCACAATGTACATTTTTATGTACTTTTCTTATGTTTGGTTTAATTTATTAATACTTAAGATAAAAGGAAATAAATGAAGGCAGAAATGATGACAAGACAAGGAAAGATAAAGGAAAGAAGGAAGGGCGAGTGAGAAAGAAAGGAAGCAGGAGAAGGGAGAAAAACAAAACTGGAGACAGAAAGGCCGGTCCTCTGACCAATGTTCTACTTCAGACATTTATCAGAAAAAAAAAATAAAAATAAGGATGTGTTCAAAGTTTTAGTTAAGACTGTTCATTACAATGTTTTTTTCTAATAGCAAATAAAGAGAACAATCTAAAAGTTCAAAAATAAGAAAGCAGGTGGCACCTGTGGCTCAAAGGAGTGGGGCGCCAGCCCCATATGCTGGAGGTGGCGGGTTCAAACCCAGCCCTGGCCAAAACCTGCAAAATAATAAAAATAAAAAAAAAATAAGAAAGCAGATGAGCATATGCATATGACCAAAGTCTGTGTAACAATTATAAATATTAGAGAAATATAGTTATTGATGGAAATATAGTTATTAGCATGGCAGACACAGAGATGTGCTGCCCAGATACCCCTTCAAGGAAGAACGTGCTGCCCAGCTGCAGGGGGTATGGTTGGCCAGCCCCTCCAGCTGTCAGCTCCTTCAGGTTTGATCTCGGCTATGGAGAGGCACTGGGACACAGGCCTGTGACCCAGCTATGATTGTATAGATTAGGGCTGTGCCCTATGGGATGCCAGAACAACAAATGGAGAAAGCCTTGGTCCCTGAATGACCATATGGAGCACAGTGGCCCCATCAGCCTGGGATATTGCTTCTATCTTCTTTTTTTTTTTTTTTTTTTTTTGAACGAGCCGGAAACCGGGACCCCTGATAAGGTTGCTATGCCAACCCACCAAAAACAACCAACAAATC